>BLKR01004252.1:0-114827 GCA_011170035.1 Teleogryllus occipitalis | reverse complement strand
GTCTCTTTCCCGCCTTGCGTCTCTTTCCCGCCTTGCGTCTCTTTCCCGCCTTACGTCTCCGTCCCGCTTCTCGTTCTGCCCTGCCCCACCCCACTTCGCCACAGTCGCTTCTTCCCCGGCCCGCACCGTCACCGTCACCGTCACCACCGTCACCGTCACCGTCACCGTCACCGTCACCGCGACCGCCACCGCCACCGCCACCGCCTTCGCCTCCGCCGCCGCCACCGCCACCGCCACCGCCCTGCCGCGTCGCGCCGTTTCTCCGTCAGAATAATCTCATCAAAGTTCCCGCTTGTTGCGCGGAACCAAATTGCAACGAGATCTCCGAAGACGCGTTTGTTGCATATAGTATACTAGTTTACGTGATAATGCAAATGTCTCTCGTGCTTTTGATGAAAGTACACGAGAGTGAATATGAGTATGCGGATTTTCTCGCTTGAAGGAGGTAGTAATGGAAGGTGAGAAAAGCGGAATGACTAGTGATGATGCGAAGGAAGACAGTGTGAATGTAAGAAAGAATAAGGCGAAGAGAAGAATTGGAAGCCTAGGCAAGGGAACAGCGCATTGAAAGAACGAAAATAAAAGTGTAAGGTGATGAGTAAGGAGAGTGCAAAGAAGAAAGGGTAGTAAGTACGGAACGGTATTTATTGTAATAAAAACTTCTAAATATGTATTATATTCCAATACCTCAATGTATGTATTGTACATTCATATGTAAAATACAAATTCATGCTTCTGTTTAAAATTGCTCCGTAGGAGCATTTTCATATTTTCTAATGCAGAATGTCGCCGATCAGATCTTAAAATGGATTTGGTGCGTCTCAACGAACGTTCTATCTCTACAGAAATAATTGAACACTAGTCTTTACCACACAATTTGAGTTGCGTACGAAACAAAAAATACGTACGTATAATACACAATGTAGTTTAGGAAACGCACGCGAACAGCCTCACTCCATAGCCAGTGAAGGATCGTTAAAGGGACCACTCTGCCCCCAAGTCCAAAACTGCTTACGTGGTTTCTGCAGCATCGTTGACCTGGTGATCAGACGATGGTGAATTTTCGACAGTAGCTAGAATCGAATTCAACCACTGGGGGAGAATTCTAGCGGCTGGTTGCTCGCATCCATAGTTTCCCGTGGTTTCTCGGGTCAATATCAGGCGATGCTCTTTCAAACGCGCCACGGACCACGCGCGATCTTCTCTTCCTCACTCTTGTTCTCTAGTGTCCCCTTAAGCCCACATTCACTGCGCTATCACATGGTGGAAGACCAGTTGGGAGCTTGGCCCGCTTGGGAAAATACCAGGAGTAGGACTAAAATCTGAGACCTGTAAGTCGGCGCCGAACATCTCGTTCTGACGGGAGGAACACCGCCACCTTCCGAGATACTGCACTTACAGTACGAATGATTAAGTATTTGATGCACCCGGAAACAAATACTAATTTCATCATTGCAATTGAACTCAGTGTATTGACACATGCCACAGATTGATTGAATCACAGTAAAGGAGTATTCTCATTCAGCTCGAGGGGACGGGACGTCATGAATAGGTTCCGAAATTTGCGTCCCTGACAAAGGGGTGTTGATTCCTCGGTGAAGTATGGGAAGCGCGATACAATGGCCGATGAGAAATATATGTCAGCTTACGATCGAGTTATGCATGGGGTCTTTGAAACGCGAACGAGCGTGTTGTTGGCATTACTTCCGCTTCGCAAATATTCTTGCCTTCCTTGAAACCGAGAGCGCGATTTCCGAGAAGCAGGGGAAGTTTGACAATTCACGATTTCACGAGGTTGGGATGTCCTAGAAGCGAAGTATTACTTTGCTTTTTTTAATGTAATTTTAATATTTGCAAACTCTTATCAGAAATATCCCGCTTTGACTGGTAAATATACTAATATGTAAAATATATCTAACAATAGGTCAAATATGTAATAATAAGTAAAATAAAAATAGTTTTAATTAAGTCAGAATGTGATGCATACTCTAGAAAAATATTTTCAATTCCGGTGTCTTGAACGAGTTAAAATGTCTATTTACGTAAAAATCCGATTCCTAGTTGTAAGTACAGAAAACTTTCAGTGAGTGGAAAGAAGAAAACATGATGCGAATAAAGAGTGGAATATAATGCAGTATCCCTTATAATGTTTTTGAATGTGGTCACGAATTTCATAAAATATTATTTACTGTAATTGGAACCTACTCGCAAACAGTCCTTAATGCGAACTGGTAGAAAGCCTTCGTTCCTGTGCCACCGGCCTTCGTGCTTACCGCTAATCAGTAAAAAACCTTCGCTCCTGAGCCATCAGCCTTCGTACAAACAGATCTTACCTTTTTGCAAACAGGCCTTACCGCGAACTAGTAAAAAAAACCTTCGGTCCTGTGCTACCGCCTTCGTACAAACAGACTTTACCTTTTTGCATACAGACCTTACCGCGAACTAGTAAAAAACCTTCGCTCCTGAGCCACCGGCCATCGTACAAACAGACCTTACCTTTTTGCTTACAGACCTTACCGCGAACTAATAAAAACCTTCGCTCCTGAGCCGCCGGTCTTCGTATAAATAGACCTTACCTTTTTGCATACAGACCTTACCGCGAACTAGTAAAAAACCTTCGCTCCTGTGCTACCAGCTTTCGTACAAACAGACCTTACCTTTTTGCAAACAGGCCTTACCGCGAACTGGTAAAAAGCCTCGGTTCCTGTGCCAGCGGCCTTCGTACAAACAGACCTTACCTTTTTGCAAACAGGCCTTACCGCGAACTGGTAAAAAGCCTCGGTTCCTGTGCCAGCGGCCTTCGTACAAACAGACCTTACCTTTTTGCAAACAGGCCTTACCGCGAACTGGTAAAAAGCCTCGGTTCCTGTGCCAGCGGCCTTCGTACAAACAGACCTTACCTTTTTGCAAACAGGCCTTACCGCGAACTGGTAAAAAGCCTCGGTTCCTGTGCCAGCGGCCTTCGTACAAACAGACCTTACCTTTTTGCAAACAGGCCTTACCGCGAACTGGTAAAAAGCCTCGGCTCCTGTGCCAGCGGCCTTCGTACAAACAGACCTTACCTTTTTGCAAACAGGCCTTACCGCGAACTGGTAAAAAGCCTCGGTTCCTGTGCCAGCGGCCTTCGTACAAACAGACCTTACCTTTTTGCAAACAGGCCTTACCGCGAACTGGTAAAAAGCCTCGGTTCCTGTGCCAGCGGCCTTCGTACAAACAGACCTTACCTTTTTGCAAACAGGCCTTACCGCGAACTGGTAAAAAGCCTCGGTTCCTGTGCCAGCGGCCTTCGTACAAACAGACCTTACCTTTTTGCAAACAGGCCTTACCGCGAACTGGTAAAAAGCCTCGGTTCCTGTGCCAGCGGCCTTCGTACAAACAGACCTTACCTTTTTGCAAACAGGCCTTACCGCGAACTGGTAAAAAGCCTCGGTTCCTGTGCCAGCGGCCTTCGTACAAACAGACCTTACCTTTTTGCAAACAGGCCTTACCGCGAACTGGTAAAAAGCCTCGGTTCCTGTGCCAGCGGCCTTCGGGGCGGTGTCTGCGGTGACCAGCACGTCTCGCGCCTGTCTTCCTTGACTGCGGTTCCCGGAGGTGCATCGCTCTTATTAGCAGTAAATGCATTTTTCATGGCCTTCGATCGCGCGCTCTGCCGCCCTCCCGCGCCCCTCCGCTTCAGCGGCGCCCAGTGGCGATCGGCGATTGTTGATGCAAGGCAGGAACTACGATCTCGTGCACTCTTCCTCATCGGTTATTCTGTTTTGTTTTTATTCCAGTTAGCAATTGTAATTATGCCAGTACAGGGTATTAACGTTGCATGGGGGAATGAAAATACGCCCACAAAATTTCCATTGTTACTTTAATATTTTTCTATACCTTTATTGATAACAGTACCGATTATGCAATATTATGACCTGAAAAAGTACAAAAGTGCAACAAGTGAAAATAAATAATACTGTTTTAATAACGAGAGGAATCCTTATTAAGAGTTCACGTACTTAATCTGTAATGCTTTCAAATGGCCTCGACCGTAATAATAAAACTGAAGATAGGAAATCAGTGGACATTAATTTTCTGTATTCAATTTTCTTTGTGTTTGATTGCTTTTCATTTAAAAAAAGTTTAGCGCGTTCACATAAACTTTCAAAGCATTTTACGAATTTCGGCCCCGTCACAACAGTGTTGCTTTTACATTTGACTGTATTATCTTTAATTACTGTAGAAACAAATATGAACTTTTGCTGTGTGCATCGGTTTTCCGATTGTGGGTCGGGTTCCTTTTGCTCTAAGATGATCTCAATTCAACAACCTAGTTTGTTTTTTCGGTCAAGACATTTGTGTGTTGTTTTTTCGATTTTTTAAATCCAAGTTTTGATCAGGAAGGCGTCGTAATTGTATGTATATGCGGAGGATATTTGTAGTATACACGTAGTACAGAGAAAGCGATGTAAAATAGCTGCGGAAAATCGATTTCGAGATTTTAACGGAACTACCCGTTTTTAACGAAGAATTTAGCAGTGAATTGACCCATTCGAAAGCAAACAATCATGCAGGATGAGAAAAGAACAAGATATCTAGTCTCAACCACTACTGATCCCAATATTGAGGAAGTCCATGACCTGACTCTCAATAACTGTTGTCTATTGACGAAGTGGCAAGCCATACTACGTACATTAGTCAGGTTCTGCAAATGGGAACGCTGAAATGGATTGTCGAAAGACATTCTTTCCTTGAACGGCAACGCTCTCACTCACACCGCCACGCAAGCTCTTCAAATTGTGTGTTTCGATTTGTCAGAGCATCCCGCACTTCCCAGTTCCGATCTTATCACGTGCATTTACCATCCATTTGGTTCAGTTAAAGATGCTTTAAGTGGCCGAAGATTTGCCTCCGACATACAGGTGAGAAATAAAGCTTGATATTGATTAAAATTTTCTCTTTGCGGAGGGTATCGGGAAATAGATGAAGTATATTGAAAAGCATGGCGCTTGTGTTGAAAAATGGACTCACTGTAAATTTTTTACTGTTGTAATCAATTATAAAAGTTGAGTGAAGATACTTATTAACTTGTATGCTAATGCAATATGTGAATAACAAATATTTAATGCCGCTTAAATTCTTTTTTACAACATTGATGATTGGCGTCAGCTGTGACGCTCAAAGAAATTCAGTCGGTAAGCGCAATATGAGGATAGACGGAATAACATCAAATATTTGCATTTTCAGTCAACTGTTTGATTGTTTTTCGCTTTCTCGTATACGTACGTATATACGGAGTAATATACGTAGTGTAGTGAAAGTTATGTAATACTGCGGAAAATTTATTTCCCGATTTTAACGGAAATGCGCGTTTTGGGGGCCCCTGATACCGAAAAAGTCCGTCTGCCCGTATGTCTGTCTGTCTGTCTGTCTCTCTGTCTGTCTCTGTCTCTCTGTCTCTCTGTCTGTCTCTGTCTGTCTCTGTCTGTCTCTGTCTGTCTCTGTCTGTCTCTGTCTGTCTCTGTCTGTCTCTGTCTGTCTCTGTCTGTCTCTGTCTGTCTGTCTGTCTGTCTGTCTGTCTGTCTGTGAACATCACTAGCGCCTAAACTATTCGTAGGATTTTTTCCAAAGTAGATATTTCACCGGTCGATCTGGCTCGACTCGAAGCGCTGTGATTTTGAAAAACATTCTTTAAAATTTAGTGGTACTTTACATGAAGCCCCTGTTTCATGGTCAGTTTCAAAATTTTCTCAAAAATGGGTCCAAATTTTTTCTTGAAAGTTTTGGTAATATTAAAGTACACTTATAAAGGTGGCATAAGTCCGATTGCCACTGTTAACCCTGAATTTTCGGAAAAAATGCAAAAGTTTGAACTTTTTTTAGTGTCTTCCTATAACTACAAAATTGAAGATAAGATATTTTCCCTTCAAGTAAAATTTTTTCTCCGTAATTAGTTTTTTCAGTCAGGAGATGTAATTTTTTTTGAACATTTTAGTAGTACTCGCTCTATATTGCGTGCAATATGTGCAATTTTAAAAAATAACAAAAACAAGATTTTCTCAAAAACTTCTCCAAATTTTTTCTTCAAACTTTTCGTAGGGATAGTGCTAATTGCACTGTTTAAGATGACAAAATTCATTTCGCTATATTATTTTGTTTGTGTGTTTTTTCAAAAATTACCCCAATGTATTTTTTTTAATATCTCTCACGTCTTTAACATGCACAATTCCAGCGATTTGTGTACGTGATTGTATTTGTGAGTGGATGTCTTCCAGTGAAGTTTTCGAAAACAAAAGATTTCTGTGAAAAAGTGCTTCAATTTTCGCATTTACACCAATGCTTAAACGCCATTTTCATAAGAAGTGTTCCAACTTTTTGACAAAAAGTTTCCTTACAGGAAGAGGTTTTCTTTCTTCTTTAATATTCTGGAAGTAATATTTCGAATCTACCATCATGAAACCTAAAAATTGAGAAAATTACGAAAAATGTACTTTGTGCTGTGGCAGATGGCAGCTGCCAAGAGAATGTGACAAGTCCGAAAATTTAGCCCAAACCAAAGAAATTAGAAAACTAATTAGTACGAGAAAGTCTGTATCATTCTCTAGCAGCACTAGTTCATTTTTTCCCGGTTTCCTAGGTATCTAACGTAACCATAGACACCTTTCGCACGGCCAGAGGCTGCGTGATTTTTCTTTCAATTTATCCGCGATTGGAAATTAGCGATCTAGATTCCTTTTGGTCTTTGAACGGATAGTCCAGATCTGCCGAACGGCCGTTCTTTACGATTCGTTTAAAAAGGTATTCCAAGCGGTTTCTTGGATGGGGTCCTTGCAGGTTTCGCCTGAGTAACCACTAAGTAACCACTGGTTGTCGGCGCCGTCATAGCTGCTAACGGATTTAAATACAGAATGGCCGGTCTCTCTCCGTGTTCCCTAGCCTTCGGAGCTTTGAACATTCACGAGGCGTAGCCAGCAATTTCCTTCTTTTGTCTCCGCCTCGCCCCGCGTCATTACTGCGACGTTCTCCCGGCTCGCAAGGAGGCAAGAAGTCTAACCTCATCAGAGGAAAGAGATCCTATTCTCGAAGATTACTAGCTCAAAAGGACGACGAAGATCGAGTTAGCTTCTTTCCGTACTTTATTTCTTTTTTATATTCCGGAATGCTTCTTTCGTCGTCTTTCCTCTCTCTCTCTCTCTCTCTCTCTCTCTCTCTCTCTTTGCCTCCGTTTAGGAGTGGTCGAACACCGTCTGTGAAGTCGACGCATCGCCAAACTTGCAGGAAACTCGCTCGTCCGATACGCTGTTTTCAGAAGATTAAAGAAAAATCACGAAGTTTTTTCGGAATCCGCAAGAAGTTGAAGATCAAATCTTGAGAAGCGTGCGAGAGCACGGTGGCAGTGACTGGCGCAGGGAAATGTTTGCGCTTTGTAGGCCCAGTGTGTCTTGCGCGCACTGAGGCCGCGCCGGCGAGGGCGAGGGCGAGGGCGAGGGGGAGAGCAATGGTTGTGTGGGTGAAGATTCGAGTAGAAGCTACAACGAACGCATTCGCGTCGATGTCTAAGATTGCTATTCTGGAAGTTCGATTTCTCTCGAAAAACGATGGGCAAAATGCCGACTTCGCGTTTAAAAATTTGTGTGATATTGATATTGTATACAAAATTCCCTTGACGATAATAAGAATTAAAACAAATAATAATAATAATATACGTGAAAATTGTGTCTTCTGCCAAGAAATAATATATTATATTGAAGGGAAAGATGCTAGGTTTGAAGTTTTTAGTGGTAATTGTCTGAACTGCGATGCCATTTGGCCTATGAAGCAAAAGTTGTTGAACTTTACAGTTACTTTATTTCGTCTTTCGCAACTAGAACATTTCAGTGGGAATTTGGAATTCTTAATTCCAACATTCGTAGCCTGTTTAGACTTCAACGCATTATATTATAAGCGTTTTCTGTATTTTACGTGTCGCAACTGGGGTGCTGGTGGACGAGTCGCAGGAATTTGAATGTAATTACGTACTTGCCGTAAACCTGAGCAGAATGCTGAGAGCGTTGATACGCAGCTGCGACGGAATTTGCTTCAGCGTTGGACTCGGCGCCGTGTTTAATTTTACTGTTGGGCATGAATTCTCACGAACATTATGAAAGCGACGTTATCCAAGAAGGTTTGCAAAAGTTGAACAATTAGAATGCACGGCTGTGTTTCTAGTGGAATTATTATATTTGTTCAGATTTAAAGGGGAAGTGCTGCAAGATATGTTCCTTACGCCTCCGCAGTTGATTCTTCATTTGTAGATAATTTTTTAAATTCGTATGACATACTGTTTTCGGACAGGTTAACGTTTCTGAAAATAATACTAAGGGCGCACTGAATCAATAAGTTATTCGTGTCATTGATAAGATTGATGAAACATAAAGTTAAATCTAACAGTATTCGAGATCTTGGCAAAAACTGAAAAAAAAAGAACCTTGAAACCTCCCTCAATTTGAATTTCACTTCCCACCTTCGATAATTTAATTATTTTTTTTAACACGTTGTATGCCATATCTAAAGGGACAACTACGCTAATTTTAACATTTCGAGAATTTTGCATGTTAAATTGCTGTTTGTGGTCTTTAATGAAAATAAGACTGGTTGCAGTGGAGAATATCGGATTTTACGATCGCTTTCGTCTGCCCCCAGTTTTATTTTACGTAATTCCAAGATGGTATAAGCAGAGATCTGAAATGTATGTTGCACAGGGCATTAAACTCCTGACCCATCTCGTTTCTGGATATGAACCACGAAATAATACAATCAATTTTGCTACGATGTTCATATTCGTGACTCATTTTCTTAGGGTCCTTCAATCGCCACAGTTAAGTTCCATTATATGTTCCACTAGGCAATTGAACTGTCTCTAGTGGCTTTTTTCCTTGTAGATCTGGACGAATAGTTAAGAGTAGAACCGGCGTAGGTGACTCAGGGTATCAACTGATATCACTGCCTTTGACAGAGGTTTCTTGGATTTGAGTCCCGGCCATTACCACACATATCTGGAGCTTAGAGCTTATCCCGGCTGGGGCGGTGTTCCGCTGATAGGAGGTACCTGGTTGGGAAACCCTGCAGGCCGACGGGTAAGTTGGCACCGGATCTCGCCAATCAGCGAGAGGAGATCACTGCCACCTCTCGAGGGAAAAAAATGCGTAACACTTACCAGACCAATGACCTTAGCAGATGTCGCATCTGGATTGATTGATTGATTGATTGATTTTTCGTGTTTCCGGGCGCGTCAACTGCTTCGGTCATTAGTCCCGTTTGTGTAGTGCTTGTTTTTTCTCGGGAGATGGCTTCCCCCCGCTGGATGGCGAGATCCGGCGCCGCCCTACCGTCGGTTAGTGGGGTTTCCCCCTAACCAGGACTCTCCCACCAGCGGGGCACCGCCCCAGCCTGGACAAGCTCTAAGCTCCGGACCGGTCTCCAGGAATATGTGGTAGTGTAGTGCAAGTTAGCGTAAGGGGAGAGGATAAGACAAGGAAGAGGAAGGGAAGATCGCGCGCGGTCCGTGGCCCGTTTGGTAGGGTACTGTTCCGGTCGCACCTGGAATCACTAATCAATCACAGAGAGTGGCAGTTCTTCCCTTGTTCCTCTCATCCCCTGAGTCTGGGACGAGGGGAAGCTGCACAAGAGGATTGCGGCAGCCACCTGCCAATGGTGAACGTGCAACTGTAATTAGCGATAATTACACGGTGCAACATTTCTCACTCCTGACGTTAAGCGAGTGCAGACCTTCTGATATCGATTCCCCTTAATGGAACGGAGAGGTCCCTGCAGAGGTAATGCCCGTGAGCACGACACCGAAACGCAAAGCGACCAACTCCAGTCGCATCTTCAGTTTCCAATGAATCCTCTTAAATATATTATGGTATTCTTGTTTGACGTCGTCTTCTGCACTTCATAATGTCGATATGTTTCAGTGTTCCAATACTCAAATCGTTGCATCAACCATTATTAATAATACTAGTTATTATTATTATTACTATTATTATTATTATTATTATTATTATTATTATTATTATTATTATTATTATTACTATTATTACTATTATTATTATTACTATTATTATTATTACTATTATTATTATTACTATTATTATTATTACTATTATTATTATTATTACTATTATTATTATTACTATTATTATTATTATTATTATTTATTTTTACTGATTTATCTATGGTGCAAACAAATTTTACATATTAGGTAATCATAGTAGAAATTATGGATATACTTTGAACTGGTGTTAATTTATGTCATTTCCCATATTATCTGTTGATTATAGTCATTGTCATTATGGTACTCTTCTGTACCAGCTTCCATAGGTTTTCGGTAGAACATGAATTTCTTGATTCTTTAATTTTAAAAATTTTAAGATGGATATTTCAAACGTCAGTCTGAAAAATCTGTAACATGTTCTACATACATGGAATATAATTTTGTAATGCTGCAAAAACTAATCTTGAGATTTAGAGAGAAATACAATTTTTGGGTTCCCTGATATTGAAAGTTTTTATCAAAACCATCGTTCGTCCATCCTTTTGTCCGTCTATGGACAACACACACATCCTTGCAGTTTTTCCATTTAGTAATTATCGATCTGGCTCAACTTGAGGCTCTGTGAGTTAAAAAGGAATCTTTTAACATTAAGACATGCTTTATACTATGAAGTCCACTGGACACATTTTCTCTGAACATAACCTCCAAATTTTTTCTACAAAATTTTCGTATGAAAAGTGTTTTGTGTGGTATTCTTATAGTCTTTATGCTCTTCTGTATGGTATTCTGATAGTCTAATGGTGACCATGCTATTAATCGTTCGAATTTTCTTAAATAGTAAAAACTACGTACGTATTTATTCACTAACAATATAAAAACATCAATATCACAGTAATGATAAATAAAATAAATGATAAATTGTATTAATTGAAATTTTCTCTAAATAATCAGTTCTACATTTTGTTCATAATGCAGAATTTTCGGGAAAAAGTTTATTTTTAAAAGTGAGAATTGAAGAAAATTTAAAGACGCTTTGAACCATAGTTGACGCATTGCTGCCTTGACTTTGTTGCCCGACACCCTCCCCGCCACCGCCACCCCCCGCCACCGCCGCTGCCACTGCCCCCCTCCCCGCCACCGCCACTCTCGCCGCCACCGGCCCCGTCACCGGCCCCGCCATCGCCGCCACCACCGCCACCGCCGCCGCCACCACCGTCGCCGCCACCGCCGCTGCCTGTTGCGCCTCCCCGCGCGATTGAATGAAAACTCTACCGCGTTCTGTGCCCTCCGTCTTCCACGAACATCAACGTCGAGGAACGGCGGTAACGGAGAGGAGATACTAAGAGCATCGAAGGTAATTGAGGGGCGTGGGGTTCTGCGCAAAGTAGCCGAATCGAACGCCCACGACAGAAGACAGAAGGTGGAACGTGTGAAGCACAGCGCAGGATGAAAGAGTGGGGCAGGCGCGGGGGAGGGAAGGTAGCCTCACTAGACGCGGAATGAAGACGTGGGAGCGGGGCCTCGCCCACTAGCGCAAACGAGGAGCCTGAAAGAGGCTTCATGTGCAGCAGCGATATTTTCTGCCCGCTTTATTCGCGCGGACGGGGCTCAGGCGCGGAGTGCACGGGCCGCGACCGGGGCAGCGCAGCCTGGTGTTTGATCCCAGACGGCGCCGCCGCCGCCTTCATCTCTGCTGTCCGCCGCACAAAGCTGCGCATGCGAGAGCAGAGGGAAGTAGAGGGCGGGGGGCACCCAGGCCGCTTTCTCTCGTCGTCCTCCTCCTCCTCCTCCTCCTCCTCCTCCTCCTTTGCCGCCGCCGCCGCGCCGGGTCAAAGGAGGGCGAAACGGCGTCGACGGCGGCGGTGGCGGTGGCGGCGGAGGAGGCAACAAGTTGTGTTGCAAACAGAGCAGCATCGCCGAGCGCAGTGGGGCCGCTATTTACCCACTTCTGCGCCACCGCTCCCGCCGCCGCCGCCTCCGCCTCCGGACCCTCTGGGTTCATTAGGATGCGAGTTACGCCCCGTCTTCGCCTCTCCCGCCCCCGCCCGGCCCTGAGGTCGCGGCCCGAAGCCACGAGGCGCCGCGAGCGCAGTGCGAAGCCAGCGCAATTCGCGCCCCCGCACCCGAGGCGCCCCCTCGTGGAACTGACGCGCGCGCTGGGAGACAGCACTTGGGTGGACATCAAATTCTCTGTTCCAGAATATACACTCCTTTCGATCATTTCGTACTCTTTAATAAAAGAAAGGCATGTTTTGTAAATGTACTGTTTCACTTGTGTACAATTAAGACAGGTGTAAATTAAGTCAGGACATTTAAGTCAGGACATTTAAGTCAGGACATTTAAGTCAGGACATTTAAGTCAGGACATTTAAGTCAGGACATTTAAGTCAGGACATTTAAATCAGGACATTTAAGTTAGGACATTTAAGTCAGGACATTTAAGTCGGGACAATTAAGTCGGGACAATTAAGTCGGGACAATTAAGTCGGGACAATTAAGTCGGGACAATTAAGTCGGGACAATTAAGTCGGGACAATTAAGTCGGGACAATTAAGTCGGGACAATTAAGTCGGGACAATGAAGTCGGGACAATTAAGTCGGGACAATTAAGTCGGGACAATTAAGTCGGGACAATTAAGTCGGGACAATTAAGTCGGGACAATTAAGTCGGGACAATTAAGTCGGGACAATTAAGTCGGGACAATTTAGTCGGGACATTGAAGTCGGGACATTGAAGTCGGGACATTGAAGTCGGGACATTGAAGTCGGGACATTGAAGTCGGGACATTGAAGTCGGGACATTGAAGTCGGGACATTGAAGTCGGGACATTGAAGTCGGGACATTGAAGTCGGGACATTGAAGGCGGGACATTGAAGTCGGGACATTGAAGTCGGGACATTGAAGTCGGGCCATTGAAGTCGGGCCATTGAAGTCGGGCCATTGAAGTCGGGCCATTGAAGTCGGGCCATTGAAGTCGGGCCATTGAAGTCGGGCCATTGAAGTCGGGCCATTGAAGTCGGGCCATTGAAGTCGGGCCATTGAAGTCGGGACATTGAAGTCGGGACATTGAAGTCGGGCCATTGAAGTCGGGCCATTGAAGTCGGGACATTGAAGTCGGGACATTGAAGTCGGGACATTGAAGTCGGGACATTGAAGTCGGGACATTGAAGTCGGGACATTGAAGTCGGGACATTGAAGTCGGGACATTGAAGTCGGGACATTGAAGTCGGGACATTGAAGTCGGGACATTGAAGTCGGGACATTGAAGTCGAGACATTGAAGTCGGGACATTGAAGTCGGGACATTGAAGTCAGGACATTTCACTTGTGTAAATTAAGTCAGGATGTAAGACAAAGTAGATTTAGATTAGTTTGTAACTATCTAGTTTATAAGCTACGCCATACGTTAGCTATGTAAACATAATTTAAGAATAAATATTATTTGAAATATGTATCTTTTTTATCAGTAAACATGGGAGATGAACCGTACTCCTCACATCCCTGTATAGGAAAAGTTTTGGAGATTTGGCTGTGAAGACATTAATTTTCTTCTGTTTTCTGATACTTTTCGACAGTCGTAAAAATGTCATTTCCGAAGAAATACTTAAAGAATGAAAGATTATTTTAGAAACCCGTGCGTGTTAATGTCTCACTTTCAGGTTCTGTAGATCTCCAATAAAATTGGAATTTACTTGCTTGTAAAAACTTGTTCTTGTAAAGAATAGTTTCAACGTGGCTGAGGAGGAGGATAGGAGCTGCAAAAGACAACAACAAAACATTACATTGATACACTAACCTGAGAGGTTGTCTCTCGCAATTGGTCAGGGTTTACCGGTTAGAACTGTTCTGGGCAACAGTTTTTGCCACTGCAGCGACTCTGACAAGGAGGGCACACGGTTCGAGTTCCGACAGTGATAGATCTTCCACACGAGCTACGTGTACGTAATCCAATACAGCCTAAGTCTGGAGGAGAATTCTAGCAGCCATGTGCTTTGATTGTTAGTTTTCTGTGGTTTCTCCGATCGGTACCTGGCGAATGCTGGAGCAGTACCGTAACAAACGGGCTACGGACTGCGGACTGCGATCCTCTTCCTTGTTGCCTCCTTTCCCCTTATTCGCTTACACTTACACTTACACTGCACTTACACTGCACTGCACTGCACTTACACTTACACTGCACATTCTCCCACCCATGTCAGGAGCTTGTCCTGGTGGGGCGGTGCCCCGCTGGCGAGGACATCTGGAGGGAAATCCACCGCAAGGTGACGTGTAGGGCATAGGGCTACATCGAATATTACGTTGCAGCGGGACAGTAACACCGTCGTATCCCGTATAACATGTTCTGCCGTACGGGCCCATAGCAATTATGGCGCCCGGAAGCTCAATATAATCCGTCGTCAGGTTTGCGCTTTCCCCGATTGCAGTTTCTCTTCGGCCGCCTCCCTTATAAACGGGTTAATTGTGCCTTCCGATGGCCCAGCGGGCACGCCGTGCCATCGTCGCCATGCCTGGGGACTCATTCCTCCTCGCACACGGCCAGGGACATTTGCCTAGTGCTTTGACATGACGTGGGCCAGTGCACGGAGGTGTTTACTCGCAAAGACTTGTCAGTGATTTCAATGGCGAGAGCGCTACCAGCGTTCCTGTGAGGTCACCGACGCCACAGCTCTTTGTCCACTCTTTCAACGGGTTTGTGGCGGCGAGTGATGAACTAACCTCACGTCACCCCCACCTCAGCTTACCTCACCTCACCGCAGCCTATTTAACCTCCTCCTGCAAAATTAAATAGAATCGAGAAAGGAAATTGCTGCCGCTTGCTGCCTTTTACAATTCGATGAAGACGAGAAAGCAATAATAGGAGAACTATAAAAAGGCATGTTTGAGTCCACGATTGGCTAACTAGTCGTAGAAGTAAAACGTGCTATTCAAGCCCAATAAGCGAATTTGGGCCCAATGAGCAAAATGAAAGACCAGATCTCTCAAAAAAAAATTTTTTTTGTGCGAATATCTGCAAACGACTCTTCAAATATTTGTTATGTAGTGATGCTCGTTGGTAATTACATACAATTCTTAGCTACATTGTATGTAGAAATTCAAATAAGTATTAATTCTAAAAGCTACTACTGATCAAAATAAGCATTATATTTTGAGTGTAGAAGGAGGTGAATAAAATCATCTTACCTGGGAAATTCGCTTTTGTTTCATGAAATGAATGTTGGCCACAGACGATGGATTCCCCGAGTGCTTTGTTCCTAACGTTGAGGAATTGTTTATGTAAATGAAGAAACACACCAGCTCGACGGCCGCCTTTATGTCGTTAGCCGCAAACCTATTTATTAAACACCTGCACAAGGGCTCCCTTTTGCGTTAAGCAATTTCCCCCTCTTGTTCTCATTACGCGAATGGGAGGCGGCGTAATTCTCGTCTCGGGGTCTTCGCAAAGGCGCCATTTGCGTCTGCATGTCAGCGCGCGGCGGTCCCCCGCGTCTCCCCCCCCCCCCGCGCTACCGCTCCATGCCCTCGCACTCGCTCTCGCCCTCACCCACGCCCTCGCCGTCGCCTTCGCCTTCGCCCTCGCCCCCGCCTACGTACTCGCCCTCGCCCCCGCCCCTGCGCTCGCCCTCGCCTCGCTCTCGCCCTTGCCCTCACCCTCACCCTCACCCTCGCACTCGCCCTCTCCCTCACCCTCGCCCTCGCCCTCACCCTCACCCTCACCCTCGCACTCGCCCTCTCCCTCACCCTCGCCCTCGCCCTCGCCCTCGCCCTCGCACTCGCCCTCGCCCTCGCCTTCGCCCTCGCCTTCGCCCTCGCCCTCGCCCTCGCCCGCGCCCTCGCCCGCGCCCTCACACTCGCCTTCCGTCCCCGACCCCGCCCTCGCCCTCGCCTTCCGCCCCCGCCCCCTCCCCGTCCCCCCGGGCTCCCCCCGAAGGCGGCGGCGATAGCGGATTGAAATTGAAGCCGCCGCTTCCGGAGGTAGCCGGAGCTGCGGCAGCGCGAGCGGGTGCCTGGAGGGGATGGAGGGCGCGCGCGGAGGTCGCGCGAGGGCTGGAGATCGGATGGGGAGCAGGTCGGATGAAATGGCGGTTAAATAGCGGATCATACAGCAGAGGTCGAGCGCTTGAGAAGCAGGCGTTGGATGGACGAACGAGAGAAGGTTACGGAATCTCAGAAAGGATGCGGAAGAAGAACACAATGAAGAAGCATTCTGCAAAAACACAACAAACACTTCGCAACATTACAGGCAACATTATTGCTAAAAGCGAAAGCAAGTGTAAAGGTTTCTGAGAAATGGCAAGAAGAAATTTAATCAAACGGTTGTAACGAGTAGATGCAGGCGAGAGACGATTGTAAAGGAAAGTTAAATATAATGTAGGGCAGAGAGAGAAAAAAATGAATGAGCATGCCTGGCAGATCCAGTTCGGACAGCGAAAAGCAGTGGAGGAGGTACCGTTGGGAAGGAGGCAGGCGGCCTGGGCCACCGCGTCGCCGCGCCGCGACACCCGCTAATGAAAGCGGCTCCACAAAAGGCGACCGGCGCGAAAGAAAACAGCCTGCGACTGGGGGTGACAGGAGCCCTCGCCCGCGCCCGCGCCCTCGCCCGCGCCCGCGCCCGCGCCGGTGCGTGTGTGGGTAAGGGCTCTCCGCTAGGCCTTTCAATAAGGGCCTCCGCTGAGGCTGCCCTGAGCAGGGTTTGTCGGAAAATGGATTTTCCTGCGCAGGCCGCAGTCGCCGCCATCTCCCGCCTGAGCCTCTGCACAGAATCAACTGATGGTACTACAGTGCCTCTGACCCGAAGGTTCTAGGGTTCCTTTCTCTTGGTGGTAGGATTTTCGGCACTACATAACTAGGTTGAATTCAGCCCTTGTTTGGAGGATAATTCTAGCGTCCGGCTGCGCTGATCGGTGGTTTCTCCGGTTAACATCAGGCGAATGCCGGAGCAGTACTCTAACAAACGGGTCTCGGACGGCACGCGATCTTTCCTTTCTCGTCCTTGTCCTATCTTCACCCCTTATTTACACACACACTAACATGCACTACACAACTATACTTGCCGGGAGAGTAGCCGGGAGCTTCGAGCTTGTCCCGACTGGGGCGTGCCCTGCTGGTATGAGATACCTGGTTGAGGGAAAACCACGCTAGCTGACGTGAATGTCGGCACCGGATCTCGTCATCCAGGGGGGTGAGAAAAACGCGTCCTCTCGCTATAAAAACAGGACACTTACTGAACTAATGCCATTAGCAATTGACGCGCCCGGAATCACGAAATGATCAGTCTGAGCCTCTTACATCGCCATTGGCATCGCTCTGTGTCTCTCGTCTCACCTCTGACGACCCCGTCTTTGAGGCTCGCGCCCGCGCGAAGGCTGGTGCCCCTCCCACTGTCGTTCGTCCCCGGTGCCACTCACCACCTTCGTCCCCGGTGGCGATACCGCTCCCACCGCCTTCGCGGCCCGCTCGCGCCGCCCTGCGCGTTCAGGCTCCGTGGGCGCCCCTCCTGCGAATGTGCGCTCGGAATATTTTATATATGACACCCTCGGAGGAAGAAAAGGCCTGCGAGTGTTGTACCTGCGGCTGCTGGGGGAATTTTTCTTTCCCCTGCTGCCGCTTCCGCCAGTCGCGGATACTGTGGCTTGAATTGCGTTCCGCGGGACTCGTCGGTTTTTTTACGTTGCGTGAAATTTGCCACGCATTGGTGCTTCCGCATTTTCACACGGAATTTCACTCTCTCCCTTTGCACAATAGGTACTGCATTGAGCTATATCCACTCAGCCAAATCATTCTTCCTTATCTTCACATGTATCGTTTATATATAACAGCGCATAACGAAAACATGACCACATGATTTATGTTTTTCCTTTTCTCTACAACTATTTTAACGATATTACTTGTGCTCAGCAGGGTTTTCTATTATTGTATCTGCAATTTTCTTTCATTTAGTTTGATTGCTCAATTTCTATTTTCAACACTTTCACCTGTTTGAGCGTCGATCTGCAATTGAAAGCTTATGAGCATTGCGAAAAATGACATTTTAATAGCCTTAAAAAGTATAATTTGTCAGACAACGCGACTGTCATAAGGCAAATACGTAGTTACTTGAAGATATCAGCAAATGGGAACGAAAAATAAAGTATAGAATCGTAAATGTAAATAAACTACAAGTGTGTTAATCATGCTAGGAGTGTCGTAACATAAAGGCAACTTTAAGTGGATGAAAGGGGTGAAAAAAAATTTGCTTTATGAATATAGTTTGGAAATTGTCAGTTGAGCCAACCAGGTTACTATGATGGTATATTGTTAACATTCCACGATGCATTTAAAAAATCGTATTTTGAAAAATCCACAAAATAATAAAAATATTTGGTGGCTTGTGTTGGTATAACTTTTACGCTGGCGCTGTGACAGTTCTTTAACACGAGAAGTTGCGTTATTTTGCGGATTGATAGCTATACTCGTATTTTTCGTAGACGAATTGATGCTCCTGAAGTCAGGACATTTAAATTAGCTAATTTATCTGGTACACTTATTACACTTCTTGACTTTGGCAAGTGAGTGTTATTTCCTGTTGTCTAATGTTTCACACGTTACGACAATGGCCATTCTACCTCCGAACTTTGCTTTCGTACTCAGGAGAATGAGCTTTGTACTTAGCATATCGCCATATACGGACACGGGTAAACCATGTTTGTAGTGATACATCTAACATCGTAAGTGAAATGATGACCCCATACCTTATCCTGGACTCGAACTGACAATCCAAAATATGTCCGGTAGGCCGCACATATTCTCTGTGATGCTTGTTCAGATAACTTTCTCGCCCTTGTCTGGAGAAATTTACCACAAACACGGCAAAATGTGTTATCTGAACGCTATTCAAGGTACCAGGGGAGAGGAAATACGTGTAATGGCATGCAAATGTGTTATTTAAAAACATACCTGTAATGGGGCAAATGCCAATTCCACATGCCAATATCTTGGCCTCAAAAGCAAGGTTGTTACAGCATAATAGCGATTTACTGGATTTTCTAGACACGGCAAAACAGGCCCGTGGACATTTCTGACCAATGCTTAAGGTCAGAAAAAAAGTTACAAATTTGTTAGTAGGATATTTAAGTACATCAATATTGAACAAATTTTCAGCAATAAGTCTGATACAAACGTTATAAAAACACTGAATCCCATCCTGCAGTGAAGGTAATTTTTAAAATTTCTATGATTTGAGAGTTACGATCAGTATGTTTATTTGAAAATCGTCAATGAACCCAGTGCTATAAAATGAGTCGCAATAGAGTGATCAATAATGGAACAGGACGATGGTATAGCGAAGGCAGTGTAATGAGACTTTTTAAAATTTTTCTCCGCGTGTTACGGGTGCTCAAGGGGTTGAAGTGATCTTAAAGAGAGTTCGGGCATGAGGGAGGTGGCCTGTGCGAAGAACGGGGATGTGCGAGAGGCTGCGTGGAAAAGAAAGAAGTTTCTTGAATGAGTGAGTAGTGATTCCGGACGCTTCAACTAGTTAGATCATCGGTCTTGGTAGTCTACTGCTTGCTGTAACACACTAGATAACGGTAGAACTCGCTGAAACGTGAGATATAGCGTCGACGTACATGTCGGATTGCATGTTTCTCTCCTCTAGGTGTCTCCCACCAGCCGGAGCAAAATCTGAACCGCTCCAGCTGGGATATGCTCTGAGTTCTCGACATGTATGCAAGATGATGCGTAAATGTGTGTGTCAGTGTGTGTAAGTAAGGAGGGAGGATAGAACAAGGAAGAGGAAGGAAAGATCGCACGCGATTCGTGGCCCGTTTGTTAGGGTTCTTCTCCGGAATTCGCCTCGTGTTAATCGGAGAAACCACATTAAACTACCGGATCAGAGCAGTCAGCCTTCAGAATTATCGTCCAGACAGCGGAGGAATATCGACCTAGCTCTCCAGCTAGTGTCGAAAATCCTGCCGCCGACGGGTCTCGAGCCGTAGGACCTCCCTGTCAACCGCAGAGGAGAAGAAGTTGCCGCTGAGTTACGGCAGTGTGTATGAGGAGCGATGGCGAGCGGGGGTGGGGCGGTGGGCGTGGCGCGAGAGGCGAGGCGAGGCAGCGTGCATGCGGCGCGGTGGCCGTGACAAGCGTGCGAATACGTGGGCGCCGCTGCGCCGCGCTGGGGTGGGAGTGGGGGAGGGGAGGGGAGGGGGTGGGGGCTGCGCTGCGGCTCTGCCAGAAACGCCCCCGGGAAAGTGGCGGCGCCGCCGCCGCGCCCCATAGGCCAAAATGTATTATACACAAGTGGCGGCCGCTAAATTGTTTTGCCTTCTTGCACGGGCGAGCGTGATGTAGCGGTTGCATGAAAATGAAGCGTGGCACATGCCCTGCTCCAAGGCACTGGCGCCCAACTGTTGTACTGCGGGACTTCGTGGGTGTGAGAGGTGATTAAATGCGGCGACGTGTTGGAGAAATGGCTGGTTTCGACCTGATAAGGACATGAACAGACTAAATGATAGCTCGATCTTAATGTAGAAGTTAAAAGAACTTTTATTAAATGAAAGTACTTTAGATATTCTGTTTATGCTTCTTCATTAGATATTCTCTTTATGCTTATTCTCATTTATGATATTTTTGTTGTCTATCACGACATGTGTTTGCGCATTTCTGATTTTTTGACATCATGGTCATTACTTCCACACATAAATGCACAATGGTCATGCATATAGTTCACGCTTTTATGACTATAAGTGCGGGCATATTTCTCATAATTTTCCTGTTCCTTAATTTTTTTTAGTGAAGATTGAAGTGAACAATAATAATAATGAAATGAGTCTTCATGACTGAAAATATCCTGATTTGAGTTTTCTATAAGTGACATATATTAGATATTTCAACTATTTGTAACTTCATTATTTTTTGCTCACTTGGCGGTTACAAAATGTCTTCCATGAATTTAATGTTTCTGTTGCATTTCTTAATATGTATTATTCTACCGTTCACAAATTTTTGTGTTGTTGCATGCTGCTGTAAAACAATGATTAAATCGAAAATTATCATTGTTAATTTTTTTTTCAGGTAAGTGTTTCAAACACCTCAGGTGGCCTGTGCAGCGTATTGTAAGTACAATCTTTGAAAACAATATACAATTCTAGTGCCCAAGCCTCTCACTAGGAACAGTCGCTGCATCAAATGCACTTTAATGCTATCTGTTATTTTTATTGCATTGCTCTGCTAATTGAGTTAGCGGCGACTCTTCTGTAGTGATCTAGTATTTGTACTATAGATACGTTCACTCGTCAGCTAGAAGTACTAGTAATAAGCTCTGAAGTATATCATATGTAAAACGTATGGTGGGCATTTTCGACGCGCTCTAGGTTTTCAAAAATTGCAAAATATAAACATTTCGAAACTACTGATAACGATTGTTTGAAGGTAATGATTTTGCCTTAAACAAAGTTTTTTGTGAAAAATTATCTCTTAAAAAAATGTACAATTTTTTAAAAAAATAACTGGTAGGTTTCGCGTTATTTTTTGTCGGAAATCTGAGTCTTGAAATTTTTTTTCTCAAAACCTGCAAAATTTTTCTTCAATTTTTTCCCCAAGGATAGAGAAAGGGACGCTTAAAATAATAACACGGGTCACATTTTCGTTGAACTTTTGAATTTTGGAATATTGCAAATTTAGAATTAATGCGAGGAAGTATGTTCGGTTGTAGCACCACTAGTTCTTTTTCACGTTAGCATTGCTGAAACCTTTTGTTATTAATTTACCATGTTTATTCAAGTTTAATGTTGTGGGTCATTGTTTTGGCATGCATTCTAGAAGGCACATCAAAGCGCCACGATCTGCTTTGCTTCTCCCATCATTCCGCCACCGCGCCTAAGCAATTCAGTGAATATTTCTACGATGCAAGTCGCTAATTTGCGTGATACATTGCACTCACAGTGTCTGAGGAGGGGGGAGAAGAGCAGTTGGGTGCGCCTGGGGGGCGGCAACCGGGCGAGTGTCTTGGAGGTGTGGGTGCGTGTGCCGCGCGCGCACCTGAGTCCTGCCCCGCCCCTGCACCGCTCCACCCCAACTCACCCCGCCTCCGCCGCGTCCCCGCCCGGTCGCGGCCCGGCCCTCGCACTCGCCCCGCTCCCACCACCGCCTCGCCGCGCCCCCGCATCCGCCGCGCTCCCTCCGCCGCCGCGCCCCACCCCGCCCCCACCCCGCCCCCATCCCGCCCCCACTCCGCCCCCACCGCGCCCCCACCGCGCCCCGCCCCGCTCCGCTCCGCCCCGCCCCGCCCGTCCCCGCCCCGCCCGGCCTCGCCTCGCCCGGCGCCGCTCCGCCCGGCCCCGTCCCGCCGGGCCCCGCCCCGCCGTCGCCCTCGCCCTCCACCCGCCCCGCTCCCTCCGCCGCTCCCGCCCCGCCCGACTCCCTGGGGCGCGGCGCCCAAAGGTCGGACCTGCGGCGGCTGACATTTCCCCCCTCCCACGTGGCCCCTCGACGTTGAGCCGCGATCGGCTCTCAAGCAGCCTGCGCCGCGCCCTTCGGCTTCCGCTGACAGCCATTTGGCCGCGCTGCCTCCCCGCGCCGGCGCTTTCCATGCTCACATACTCCTGATGACTCAAGCTCCATACGCAGTTTTAGTAGGGTGAAATTTCAATTGGGTTTCTTAAAATTTTAAATTATAATGAGTTCAAAGTTAGTGCAAAGTAAAATAGGTTATACGTGACTGTAATTTTATGGTTAATATTTTAAATTTTATTGCGTTCGGTGATATTTGAATTTAAAATGTAACTAATTACCTACTGCAGCAAAAATGCTGCTGAACAAAACCACTGAAAATAATTTTGCAACAGAAAATGGCATTTAAATATTTTAACAAAAAGAATTGTCTCGGCTACTGCAATAACATAGTGAAGATAATATACACTTTTTTCTCAATCAAAGAATATACAGTCGACTCCGGTTAAAGTGAACTTGGATATAGTGAACCCTCGCGAATAGTGAATTTAAGTCACTTACATTACAAATACGCATAAGAAGATGAAGTTGTAATGAACCTGAACCTCGGCTATAGTGAAAGTAGGAAATACGTCCTGGAAATTACCTAATTCTCTCCTAGAAAATTATATATTGCCTCAGTGCCACAAATTCCAACACTAGGCAGCTTGAAAAAACAAATCGTCGGCCAAACGTTATAATGGAAGTCTCTCCTGAGGTGAAGGTAGGGGACGGAATGGACATCTTACCAATGTCTTTATGCCTCTCGGTTTCACTGCGGAAACAAAGATTGTGTCCTCGTGGGCCACAGCTGGCGGCGGCGACGCGGGATACCTTGGTTCAGCTTCAAGCTTGGTGTTACTTGATATTCCGCGGGACAAAGCGCGTTGAGTTCTACGTAGGCGACAGGAAGCACGCGACTGCCACAGCCTTGCGATAACGCGCGGAAAAGCGATCAGTTTCATTAGCCGCTTGCGCCATCCCGCCACCGAAAGAATATCGTATTTTATTAGGCGAGTAAAAGGCTCCTTCGGAGAGTGAGACGGTATTCCAACAGTGCAAGAGGTATTGAAGGGTGCCAAGACTGCTTTCCAATACTTCGACACAGAGGAGAATGCAGAGTCAAGTGTGGAGAGAGCACGAATATTGGAGAAGGATATATAGAAATTACTAATGAAGAAGTACGAAGCAAACATCTAATCAATAGCAGGACAATGCGGGAGCACTATCCTAACAAATGGGCCACGCACCTCACGCGATTTTTCTTTCCTATTCCTTGTATCCTCACATCACACCTTACATACACACTTGCGCGCACTACACTACCACACATGCCAGGTGCTTACAGCTTAGGTGGGGGAGAAGGAAATCCCTCAAGCCTACATGCAGGCCGGTCTGGGGGAGAAATCGTGCGACATGGATGCCGTTCTGGAGGGGAATTCGAGGCACATTCAGCCGCTGTCTGAAGGGGACGAATGTCCCTGACCTCTTTTCTGGATGGGCCTCTCTAACGATCTTGCCGTCGAGCGTGAGAGGAAAACCGCCACCTACTGGGTAAAAACATTCACTACACTAACGCAACTAATGACCATAGACCACCATTGACCTCAACAAACCAGTGACACAATCTCTTCTTCGAAATTTCCTTTTTACTTTCTCGCCTTACGACGTACTTCGAAAGGCGAGAAAGTTATATAATGCGTCGGAAAATGGTGAATTTTCTGCAGAAAAACTCTTATAGATGTCTACCTTATTTTTATTTGATGATTCTTTCCTTGTTCATAATTTCTCATTACGTCAGAAATGTTTCATCGAAGTGAAATTGAGGAGTTGTTTTGTCGTATTTATATCAGCAGAAAGCTTTTTTGGCCGCATTGCGGCCATCTTCAATGCGATTCTGAGGTGGCTGGGGGCCTCGGTCCAAACAAGACAGCCTTGTCTTGTGTAGGCTGTCTTGTTTGGACTGAGGCCCCCAGCCTCCTCAGCCACCTGAAAATGGCCGAAAAAGCGTTCTGCTGAAACAAATATGACAAAACAACGCCTCAATTTCACTTCGATGATGCAAATGTCGCAAACTCTACACCATTTCCTACCATCACAAATGTTTCTCGTACGTGAACTCTATATTGAACACTTCCACACCTAAAATATCATTTATTTCATTTGTGGACTTAAAATTTTCGGATGTTTTTGATCTTAGTCCGTTTTTGCAGTTTATTCACATAATTTGTCTGTATTCGTCGTGGACGTTTTATCAGTTCTTCTGTGGTTAGTCTTCTTCTATAAGCCGTCATATTCTTCATCTTTATAGTTCCTTTTTCTTATCTGGTTTTCTTGCCGCAGACGGATGATGACCATTTCTTTGTGTGGCCGACGTTAGTGCCGGAAGGAAACAAATTGTAATTCGAGGGCAGAGGGCGGTTTATGTAAAGAAGCAGTCGTCGCGGAATATGGAGTGCCCCACAGATTCCTCTAGCGGGCAGTCTGCGAAATCTCTCAACCCCAGTCTTGAGCTCATCTATTCTTCCTGAGCGTGGGCTTCAACAGGAAGCGCTGGAAGGAAGGAACGGACAGGACGCTGGGAAAAGATCGGTACTGAACGAAGCAACGGAGAGGAAATTATTTCATGGCGGCCTTTATGGGAGAAAGGGAGCGATCAGCTTGGCTAAGCAGAAAAGGAAAAATGATATGGAAATGCGATCTTGTGAAGTGAGTGAAAATGAAGACGAACTAAAAGCGTATATTCAGAAGTCGTACAGGTGCGTCTGAGTTGAGTCTTCTTGTGTTGTATATGTGTTTCGGAAGCAAGAAAGAAGTAAAAGCGGAGAGCTTAGTTGGAAAGACTATGTGAGTGAAAGGACGGACGTTAGAAAGAGTGTTGGTCGAGAGACTTGAGTTCCACTGAAAGAAGCCGGCTGAATGTTGCGGGTTGCGTTAGACAGTGTCCTGAGCGCGGAGTTACGGAAGTTCGGAAATGAAGCCACATTTCACACATGGGCGGGCAGAGGTTTCGCCTAGGATGAAGTGTGCGCGCGCGGAGCGTACAGAGAGATGTATGCGCGTCCACGCGTGGATTGCCTGCCGTAAATCTTCCTGGAAAGAGGACCGCGTCGGGTTCTGTGACATCCGATTTCGTTGCGCGTGGCGCCCGGCGACGCGCAGCTGTTTTTCATCGCGAACAAAGAGGCGCTGATTTGAACGCGGCCTCATTATGAAATAGACTTTTGTCGCCGGCCGCCGTGCGAATTGACCCGTCATTCGAATGTCAATTATCGGCCGGTTGTGATTACTATCGATTTCTGAAGTGACATCAAGCGCTGTTGGTTTTTGCGGTTACGCGGATTGTACATCGTTCTGGGCCTTTGGTGTGGTCCACGAGGCCGACGTAGTCCTGGCGAAACGTCGTTGCGAGAATGATGGTCTGTTCAAACGAGATATTTTTGGAGTTGGTGTTCTTGAAACACGCCACGCTAATTACTTTTGATGAATGGATAACAAAAGATTGATGTTGTTTTCTAAAGAAATAAACTTTTATGCTCAGTTAAATGGAAATTGAATATTCTTTTTTAATAGTCAAGTTATTTTTAACTTAAACTTCGATGAATTTACTGTTCGATACAGAAATACAAATCACTTTGTTTTATTGACTTTCTCCGAACTAGAGAAGTTTTTTCATTTCGGTGAAACTTCAGATGTTGCCATTCAAATTTACTTATTGGAAATAAATCACTTTTGAAATATCTAATATTTGTTATTGCTTGTGCGTTAGTCGTATTCATTGGTGGAAGGTGAACAAAGTATTTAGAAATGCAGCATGGAAAATGATAATGAACGTAAATATAAAGTTTTAACTTTGCACATTAAAGTCTTTGTTAGCTTCTCTCTATTTCGGTCCGTTTGCTAACGTATCATTTGCAACTGCGTGTGAAAATATTCGCTACCTCTGAACAGGAGTAATTTCGTTCGCTCGTCACCGCTTCGGCCGCGCTCCATCTCGGGCCGCTAGTCACTGGGGCCTGCCGTGTCCGAGTGCTAATGAATCGACTGCTCGATACAGTGCGGCTCATATGTGGCGCGCTCCCTCTCCCGAGCCACTGATGACAATGCCACTGGCGGATACCGGGGCTGGCGATGTGGCTAGTGGAGGCA
The DNA here is from genome assembly GCA_011170035.1 of Teleogryllus occipitalis. Lineage (NCBI taxonomy): Eukaryota > Metazoa > Arthropoda > Insecta > Orthoptera > Gryllidae > Teleogryllus > Teleogryllus occipitalis. Next base: position 88,195 of record BLKR01004252.1, on the reverse strand, counting down.
CAAACGATTATGGGGGCGGTGGTGAGGATAATCGTGATGTCGGTGACCGCGAGAGGAACATGTGTGGCGTTGTAGAGCGCGGTGTAGTGATTGCGGCGCGTATAACGACGGGGAACGAGGACGCGGAACGGAATTGTGAAGGAGATTGTACGTCAACTCTCGTGGCGTTCCAACAAACATATAATTAGAGATGGCAATTATATCATTAGAAACTTCGTGTGGCACGCATGCCATTTCATTTAGTGCTGTCGACATAGGCAGTGGCAATGAGGGAGAGAAGTGAAGATAGTGGGTGCGGCAGCTGGAGTGTCGGCGAATGCGACGGGGCCTGTGGTACGCGCGCCATGTCTGCAATTTGGCGAGGCGAGTGTGCTGGTGACGAAGGCGGATATGGCGGGAAAGTCATGGGGATAATGGCGGGGCGATTGGCGAGGGGCGTGGCGGATGGTGGAGAGGCGCAGCGAGTGGGACGGGTGTCGATAGCGGCGACGATCTCGGGTCGCCTGGGGGTGGGGGTTATGTGCGAAGGGGAGGGGCGGCGCAGGGGTGAGAAGTGCGGCCGTTTTCGCCTGCTGCTCCGATGCGGAGGCGGCGGCGCCGTGGGGGTGGAGTGAGCGTGGAGCGGGGCCGGGAGGCGAGGCGTTCCTCAGGGACCGTCCATACGACCCGCGGCGGCGCCTGCGTTATCAGCCGCCGGCGGGTAGTGCTGTCCTGGGGGGCGATTGCAACGCCAGGCGCACTGCATTTTTAATGACAGCTGAAACATTCGATGGTGTTTCGTTCTCCCTGATATGTTCAGTCGCTCTGTACCTTAGAGGAAGTGTTTTAAAGAACGGAATAAACCAGAAAAAATATAATTTTCTTATGCCCATCATTCGACTTTCTAACTGGTCAGACCGAACGAGGGTTGTGAAGAGTGTTTTCCTTAAAGTGGAACGGAGGAATTAGTTCAGCTCCCTTGGATTTTTGGTTTTCATTTTCACTCTTTTTTACTCTGAATATTCTTAAATTGAAAGGCTGAATCGGCTGTATAATATGATTAAAACTGGGAAATTTAAGCAAAGTTTCAGACACAAAATGTACAGCGGTTGGTTAAAAATATTCATTTGGATGACATTCACATTATGTTTGCTACCTAGGGAAAGAAAGTATGTGGAAATTAAGAACGGATTATCTGTTTCTTTATATTTATTTTAGCACTAATTCAAAAACTTATTTTAAAATATGAATATGTGCTTTCTTAGGAACCACCTTTCTCACGATCACTTTTGTACTCCCCTCCGTGCAGCTGGGTAAGACCACCGTCACCTCCCGTAATATAAACGTGAACTGTACTTACAGGAGTAATGAAGTTAGCAGGTGACGCCACCGGAAACACAAAATTAATCAAGAGGGGGCGTGGCAGGGACCGCCGCCGCGTCAGCGTCGTGGAGCAGAAGAGGCGAGCGCGCGAACTCGTGCGACCACCACTCACCAATTTGCGCTAGCACAGTCGGACGTCGAGCGGTCGGTGGTCGTTGGAACATCGTTGGTTATAATACACGTACTGGCGGGTAGGAGGTCTCTGATGGGTTATCAACTACTGTAACATGTTAGATTTCGCTTCTTATACAAATAGAAACAAAGATAAAACAGTCACCTCAAATATACTACACTACAGGGCTACATAGCTTGCAGTGTAGATTGTACTAGAAATAATGTGCAACTTGGTGAATGATCAAGTGCTGAAAGATATGCAGTGTGGATTTGTGTAATTTGTTCGTGCACCAATGATGCGAATGCAAATCATTTGGCCGTGAGTATTGCAGGATCCAGACGGCGTAGAAGGAAAAGAACGATATACTCTCGCCTTCGGTTCGGTCGATCTCGTGGGTCCCGCGTGGATGCGCTCCGGGCAGCGCTATTTTTAGACGTGTGTCGAAATCGAAGCCCGGGATTTCTGGTTGGCGCTCCCGCGGTTTCGCCCGCGCACAGGACGTCGCCTGCACCGGCGGCCGCTCGGAGCGCAGCGGTCGCCCTCACATCAAGTGACGTCAGCTGCTAAGGCCATTGATTCCTTACATGTTGTGCATGTTTTTAACACGGGAGATGGCGTTTCATCTCCCGCTGGATGGCGAGATGGGCACGGACTTACGTTGGTTTGATTGATTGATTGATTTTTTCGTGTTTCCGGGCGCGTCAACGGATGTGGTGACTAGTCCCGTGAGTGTAGTGCATGTTTCCCCCGGGAAATGGCGGTGATCTTCCCCCGCTAGATAGCGAGATCTGGCGCCGACCTACCGTCGGCTACTGGGATTCCTAGCGAGGACTCCGCCAGCAGGGCACCGCCCAAGCGGGACAAGCTCTAATCTCCCGACCGGTCTCCCGGAATATGTGGCAGTGTAGATTGCATGTTAGTGCGGGAGTATTGTGTATGGGAAGAGGACCAGGACTGCAAGGAAGAGGAAGGACAGATCGCGCGCAGTCCGTGGCCCGTTTGGTAAGCTCCTACATTCGCCTGGTTTTGATCGGAGAAGCCACAGAATGCTACCGATCAGACCAGTCGACCGCTAGAATTCTCCTCCAGACGGTGGCTGAATTCGACCTAGCTGTATCGTTAGTGTCGAAAATTTTGTCATCGCCAGGACTCGAACCTTAGGACCTCCCGGTCAAATGCCCTACAGTGACCTCAAATGATGCCCTAATCCAACTAAAACGGTCGCATCCAATGTACAGGTTGATACACGTGTTTTGGGCGCTCTTTAAGAGGGTGCATGCAGGGAACGGTCAATAAGGAACGTGTTTACGTGACTTTTCAGTAACAAGTTGCAATTTTAAACACACCGGACGAAATAAATTCAATGAAAACTCCTTTTTTATTAAAAGAAAGACGTTACCATAGCACATATTGCCTTTCTAACCATGTCATTTCTCATGCAAAGAAATGTACAAACTTTTGGAAATAATACTATTATCTATTTTTTTCTGGATCAATATTTCTGTGATCGGTCACTATTATGTAAGATATAATTCGCGGAATCATTCAACTTCATGAAATTCTTATCATTTTCACTAACAACGAATTTTGACGGACGGGCTTCACCTCGAAAATGCATTCATCGAATTATGTTAAAATTATATTTTACGTCACTTTTCGAATTCACTCATTATGAAGAAAAATGGGATATCTAAAGCCTCAGAGACACTTGTGAAGTTTATTTTCACACGTTTCACAATCACCCAGAGCAATATTACTCACGCAACTGTTACGTTTCTCTGAGAGACTCCTGGGAATGTAATCGGTCTTTCGGAGAAAATGAGGAACTCTAAAACGTCAATTTCTATAAACATTGATAGCCATTCAAAGGGAGATGACACGGCTCACAGCAGTCTCGAAGATAATGCGAGTTCTACGAAAAACAGTAATTCGCGGGGGTCTCTTAGATCCATGGTATCAAATCAGGGTTAGTTCTTTGTTTGGAGAAACAAAAAGGAATATTTTAGAAAACAAGATCATCAGGATAACCCGTAGAATCTACAACTTAAATGAAAATATCGAAAAAAAAATAGAAGAAATTCAAAGGCCATGTAATAAGAATGAATGATGAACGCATTTGAACCTTCAGAAAAAGAAATGTAGTAAGATTCAAAAGAAGGAAAATTATCAACCAGTCGAAATAGACCTCTGATCTGAGTCGTGAGGGAGAATAATAATAATGGAATTCATATTGATGATAATGATGTGAACTTCAGTAAGACTATTCAATAGCTTCGATAAATATGTCCGAAACATATGTGTTTACATAAGGACGGTAGGAAACTTCTTGCTGACGATTGTACACGAGACTGTTCGGCGAAATTTGAAAATTGAGATTTACTTTTCTTCATCAATGTGTACACTTTTGCATATCAAGCGATAAAGATGCATCTACATTATCCAGCGCCAGTCCGAGCATTACAGAAATAGGTGGATAAACGGCTAATAGATAGATAGATTGATTGATTGGTGTTTCCAGGCACGTCACTAGTGCTATGACCACTCCTCCCGTTAGAGTAGTCTATATTGTATTCTGGCAACTGATGACAATTCCTTTCCCGCGGGTTGGTGAGATTCTTCGATCTTCTCGTACACGTCGGATTGCGAGGGATTCTCCCTGGAAGTTTGTCCCCTAGCAGGATAATTCCCCAGCTGGCAGAAGCTCAAAGCTCCGTAGTGATCTTTCTATATGAGTGATAGGACAGTGCATATGTAAGTGTATTTTTTATTGGAAGAGCTTGGGACAGGGACGAGGATCGTGGCCCGTAGCCCGTTAATTAGGGTACTGTTCCGACATTCGCCTGATGATGTCGGGAGAGAACACGAAAACTACCGATCGGAGCAGCTGGGCGCTAGTTCCCCTTCAGACACCGGCTGAATTCGAAGTAGTTACACAACAGTGTGGAAAACAGAATCGTGTGGAAAATAAGCAACCGTCGGGATTCGAACCATAGGATTTCCCCGACAGGATCGCTGCGGAAACTGCGGCAATGTATAAACGATGCTGAGTTACATTTGATGCCAAGATAAGTAGCTTTCTCTGGGTGATGTTCTGGAGCATTGGTTCGTGGCTTGTCGTGTGGGGTGTGGGCGACAGCCGGGCCTAGTCCCTTGCTCCCCCTCCGGGGAGGCGCCTCCGCCCCCGCCGTGCAATACGTACGCCCTCGAGCCTTGTGTCGCGGGGCGCGGGCGCTCGCGAAATTAAAAAGCCACCGCGTCGCATCACGCGGAGCCGTGCCGCTCGCCCCCTCGCCCCCACGCAGCTCTCACTGGCCGTCCCCTCCACTCTCCGCTATTCACCTCTGCGCACCCTTCGGCCGTGTCCTGCGTGAGCTACATCTTGCTGCAGCGACACGCGACAGCTACAAGCGACAAATTTCAAACACACAGTATCTCATGTGCCCGTCCTGCGTCGGCGACATCCGCGACGAAGCGGCGAAAGCGCTACAAGCGGCGGCGTCCGAGATTCAAACGTGTTTGAATCTTGTCGCTACTTGTCGCCGCTTGTCGCTGTGTCGCGCGTATAGTTTCGCTGCTTTAGTCTTCAATTTCCCATCTCAAAGATGTCGAACGGCGATATAACGGAATGTTTAACTGAAGATATGAAAAATACAAGGGAATTGTGGAACAAGAGATTTAATAACTACCACTGTAGAATTGTGAGCGGCGAATTGTGAAAGGAAGTGACGAAAGCACTGAAAATAACAAATAAGTTTGTTTTTTAGTGATTAAATTATGTTAATTTATATTATTCTTAGTGAATTTGTCAGATGCTAATTATATTGCGTAGTACATACATCACGATGTATTATATACCAGTATCCTAGATGTAAATGATATATACCAGTTTCCATTGTAACCAAAAGCAGGGCTATTGAAATAATGGCAAATAGTCTGTCTTTTTTCACGGGCTTCTGTTGAGGGTGAATTAAACCTATTACTAACTGGCAGAGTGAATATCTGTGGAGAGTTTGTTGAAAATAACAAAAATCTTGAATGTTTCCTTTGAAACATTTCGACTGTCGTCGCAGCCTCCTATCGTTTACGTGGGACACCACGCGCTCTGTCGCGCGGCATCGCAACTTGTCGCTTGAAGCTGACGCAAGCTATCGCTTGTCACCGCCGCCGGTTGTAGCTCGCGCAGAACACGGCCTTACCCAGTGCGAACTACTCTTACTCGCTACCATCTCGCAGCCCTTGTGTAGATTGTCCAGCAACCTACAATGTAACCAACGCCGCCAGCCTTCACTCTTGATGGCATTGTGGATCTCTTTGTCGATCGATTCAAATGATATTCTGTGTGATTTCTATCACGCTCCGCCTTTTCATACATCTCTTCTTCGTTTCAGCCAACCATAACTCCTCCTTCACTGTTTTCTTTGCCTCACTTCTGGTGTCATTTTGTACTTCCCTGATTCGCTTTTCGTTGTTGCTCTCAGCAAATCGTCGTTCATTTGGTATTACTCAATCGACCGCTCCACTACTTCCGACACTTTCGATGTGTGTCTGTGTGATCTACGTTCCCAACCCGCTGCAATGTCTCTTTTCCCAACCTCTACACTACGTACTACACTCGATCTCGATCAGGTTTTTCGTCCAGTTTCCCTGATCCATTGAGCAAATGCTGAGATGGTTTTGCTTCTGGACATAAATGTAACTTCATTTTCTGTGCACGTCTTCTAGAATTCAGTGGGAAATACAATTACTCAAATGATCGTTTGCATGTTGTCGCAGGAGGAAGTATTATTCCGAAGGACAACATTGATAAGAGCCCAAAATTTATTGCTTATTTATCCTTGAAAATAGATTTTATTACATGGGAGCTCTTTTTTTTCATTCAAAATTCAAGTAGTATATGACTTAATTTAGGGATCACAGAATTTTGAAAATGTGCACACAATTTACTTTTCCCCAAAGCACGTCATACGCAGTTTTAACTGTTTTTAACGTAAAATAAATAAATAAATAAATAAATAAATAAATAAATAAATACGTCCTCCACAGTTGCTTCTGAACGTGAGCGTGCCCGGTGGCCGTCGCCGCCGCTGCGCTGCGCTGCGGTCGGGGTGGAGGCAGTGATGGCCAGGTGCGGCGCAGGGAGGAGTGGGCGTGAACGATTTCGTAGCTGCTACCTATGGGAGGGCGCTTGCTTGATTGGTTTGTGTTTTCGGGCGCGTCGGCTGAGGAGTTTGTTTTGTTTTCGTGGCTGTGATCTTTCCCTGCTGGCTGGCTAGATCCGGCGCCCAACTACACGTCAGCTGACATTGTTTCCCCAGCCAGGTATCTCACTGGTGGGGTACCGCACAAGCTGGGACAGGCTTTAAGCTCTCGAAGTGGCTCCCAGCATGTGTGGTAGTGTAGTGCATGTGGTTAGTGTACGTACGTAAGGGGGTGACGATAAGTGAAGGAAGAGGAAGGAAATATCGCGTGTGGGCCGTGTTTTACGGTAATGCTCTCACATTCGCATGGTGTTGATCGGAGATATCACAGTTGATTGAAAAACTACCGATGAGAACAGCCGGCCGCTAGAATTCTCCTGCAGACAGTAGCTGAACTCGATCCAGCAATTCTTCGTCACAGCGAAAATCCTACTCCTAGGTCCTCCCTGCTAGGAGCACAGCAGTGACATCAATTGATGCCCTGGGCCACCCAAGCCGATGAGGGCGAATGCGTTTCGACAGAGCAGTGCATTGGTTTCGGTCTCATGCGTCTTGAGCGGTTTGATGAAAGTATTGTGGAATTGAAGTGGGGATAAAAGTTGAGATGTAAGATAGCTGCTCGTATGTGAGATTGTGGAGAGACGTAGATCGTGAAATTGGAGATTTTCGTCTTCGTGGTGGAGTGTCGTCGGCGACGACGAGGACGGAGGCGGAGGCGGGGACAACCCACCCGGCCGAGCGGAGCTGAGTGCCAACGGCGGCCACTTGAAGGCGCCACTTCAGAGTCCCGCGCTCTGAGCATTCTACGTTACAATGGACGGCGTCTCTCCTTCCGGGGATTTGCAGCGACAACACTTGTTTCGACTTACTTTTTTTTCCGTTTGTGCTTATCCTATGAAATGCCCTGTAAAATATTTCCTCACTGTTATGAGTTACTTTTATGATAAGCATGTTGGTATACAACAGTACATATTACAGTAAAAGATAGGCAACTTACTGGAACTATTTTAATGGAAGTAAATGTATAAATGTAATCTGTATATTCTCCCTTCTGTACTTGAAGCTTTCACGCGTCTAACATTTTTATTGCTTTAATTTTTGTTCATAACGTAACGAAACCTGCACATCTTTTCTTTATGTTTACATTTACGACCTTATAGGATATATTGTCTGATATCTGTGCGATCTGCCTCGATGATCGACGGTTTAGCAGGTTATCAACTTTTACGTTTTCTAAATTCATTTATAATAATGATTACGTTAATATCGTCTCAAATGTCCAGAAGATTCGGAAACTTACAATTCGTATTTGAGAAAATGTTGCTTTTCTCTTACCTTAGTTTCATTGCACATTTTAAATTTCCTTACCATATTTAATATTTCTGCCTGATGTCACTGATTTGAATAAAGGTCGTTGGTTGCAATTTTAATGATCAATTACTATGTATAGATATTTCTGAAAGTCAATTTTCACAACCCTTTTTTAAGCTCAGCCTTTCTTTTAAAAAGTGCATTAGAAGATATGTCAGAGAAATGTTCTTTTGAAACATCGGCAGGGAACGAACTTTCTCTCTTACTCTTATGTGTGATATTTCTGAGCGAATTTTTTTTAATAAAATCTAAAAAATGTAACCCCCATAAGATTGACCAATTTTGTTTTTGTATTAATTGAAAAAATAAATGCGGAAAAGCAATGCATTGAGAAAAGTGCGGGCTATATTGGTGAGAAAATATGAAGTAACTTTTTCGTGTGCTTCATCCTTTCATCTCGAGTGACGGCTGCGCTCTTGTGAAAATTAATTTACGTGAACTCTGCTCCGTGACGTATTAAATCTGCGATACACAAATACTTTAGCTCGTCTAACGAAAAGTTTTAATGTGTTCTTGCGAGAAAGGCTTAGCGGTGATCTGCAAAAACAGTTGGATGGGGAGCTGGTCTGGGTTTATTCTTCCAGAAAATTATGAATTACGCTTCTTGGTTACTAGTTCAACGAAAATGGGACCTGCGGCATTCTATTAAGCGTCCTTTGTTTTATCCATGGAGAAAAAAAATAAAGAAAAAAATGGAGTTTTTGAGAAAAAGTGTTTATTATAAATTGCCTTAATTTCAAGCAAAAAAAATAATGTGAAAACTACTTGTTTTTCAAAAAAAATCTTTTTTGAAGAGCTGATTTTTTAGAACATTTTTTGGAACAGACAGAAATATCTATCTTCAATTTTATCATTTTAAAATGTTTTAACTTTCGGCAATTTTCGAAACTACAGAGAGTTCGCCAGAAATGTTACTAGCACTATTTTTTAATCGTTCTTTGATATATACGAAAATAAAATTTAATGAAAAAATTGAGCCGTTTGTGAGAAAAAATGTTTTAAAAAAAACTTAAGATAATGCGAAAACTACTCATATATTCGACAATATGTATATGACTTTATTTGACGATATGTCCTTAAAAAAGAGATTTAATTAAGGATAAAAGTTCTATCTTCACTAATGTAATTGTGGGAAGACGCCAAACAAATTTTGAACTTTCGTAAATTTAAAAAATATCAGAGATTTTAACGAAAATGGAGACCTACAGCATTCATGGCATGGGATTTAAGCCCGAGATCTTCAACCTTTTACACCCTTAGGAATCCTTCGAGATCATGGTTTTCTTGAAGGAACCTCATGTTTAAGTAGAGATAAAATAGTTAATGATACCTTTCTTTTTGTACTCAAATTCGCAAAATTATTTAAGCAGTGAAAAATATATAATAGAGTGATTATCACATATATTAATAATTTAACACTCAGATATACTTTTTCTTTTTGAACAAAGTAAAACTATTTCAAAAAATGTTTTATTTTTCACGAATTCTGAAACGTTTTACTCATTATCAGGTGTGAACGAAATTCGTAAACATTCATTTATGTCTGAAAACGAAAACAAAATCTGAAAGTGAAAAAAAAATCTTATTTTTGTCTGTTTTTGTTTTATCCTTATAATTTTTTTAAAATTCTGTGATCAATCTTACATGTTTCTACAATCAACTGCCTTTTTATATCCACGGCTAGCGGGGTTTCCCCCTAACCAGGGCTCTCCCACCAACGGGGCACCGCCCCAGCCGGGACAAGCTCTAAGCTCCCGACCGGTCTCTCGGAATATGTGGTAGTGTAGTGCATGGAAGTGTGTGTAAGGGGAGAGGATAGGACAAGGAAGAGGAAGGACAGATCGCGCGCGGTCCGTGGCCCGTTCGGTAGGGTACTGCTCCGGCATTCGCCTGGTGTTGATGGGAGAAACCACGGAAAACTACCGATCAGAGCAGCCGGCCTATAGAATTCTCCTCCAGACAGCGACTGAATTCGACCTAGCTTAAAAGCTAGTGTTGAAAATCCTGCCGCCGGTGGGAGTGGGAACGTAGGACCTCCCGGTCAGAGGCGCTGCAGTGGCATCAGTTGATGCACTGAGCTACTGCTATCGGTCAGGGTTTCGAGCTCGTTCAGATCGATCGCGAGAGATGGCGGCGATATTCCCTAGCTGGATAGCGAGATGCTGTTCGGTCCTACACGTTGGTTAACGGGCATTTCCTCAGCCAGGTATCTCCCACAGTGAGGCAACGCTCCAGATGAGACACGCTCTAAACCCCTAACTGATGTCCCGGCAGTGTGGTAGTGCATGTAAATGTGTGTGTGTGTATGTAAGGGGTGAGGAAGGAACAAGGAAAGGGAAGGAAATATCGCGTGCGATCCGTGGTCCATTTGTTGGAGTACTGCTCCAGCATTCGCCTGGTGTTGAACGGAGAATCCACGGATCGCGCAGCCAGCCGCTAGAAATCTCCTCCAGGCAGCGAACTAATTCCACCCAGCTGTCTAGCTGGTGTCGAAAATCCTGCCCTCCGCGAACCCCCATCGAACCTTAGAGATCTCCAGGTCAGAGGCACTACAGTGATATCAATTGCTGCCCTGAGACACCTCAGTCGGTAAACTAACCTCACGGAGAAATATACTCCGCATCAGAAACGTAACAAATCTTTCCCACAACAAAGCACCAAATAATCGAAAATGCTTCTCAAGAGCCCGCAGCTCCGGGAAGAAAAAACGAAGGAGCGCCGGCCTGCGCAGCCGAGGCGACGACAGCGCTGGCGGTGGCGGGCAATGAAATACGGAGGGCTCAGCGGCGCCGAGCCGAGACCGCCCGCCCGGACATGTTTATTCCCCGCGAGGCGAAAGCGCCGCCACGTAAAATATGAACGGTTTACTTTTCTTCCGTCCGCGCTGACGACTTGATACGGGAAGATAAGGGCCGTCGAGGCCGCGCGCAGGCAGTTAGGCTGACGAATGTTCTTACGCCCCGACCGCCCGCGCTGGGGCATTCCGAGGTGCGCGGAGGAAGACGCGAAAGAAAGGACCGGCGGGCGAAATACTGTGCTTTCCGTCATCCCTGAAACGACCGGGTAAAATATACATTCATTTTCATGCCCCAAAAAAATTACTAACATTTGATACATTTTCGGTCAGAAAAACTTCCTTGTTACATAAAAATCTCGTTCGTTTGCAAAAATACCGTTCTAATATGTATATCATATTTCCATGCAGCAGACCGGGAGCGGTAGCTCAGTGCATCAACTGATGTCACTGCAGCGCCTCTGACCGGGAGGTCCTAGGTTCCCACTCCCCACGGCGGCAAGATTTTCGACACTAGCTTTTCAGCTAGGTCGAATTCAGTCGCTGTCTGGAGGAGAATTCTAGCGGCCGGCTGCTGTGATCGATAGTTTTCCGTGGTTTCTCCGATCACCACGAGGCAAATGCCGGAGCAGTACCCTACCAAACGGGGCACGGACCGCGCGCGATCTGTCCTTCCTCTTCCTTGTCCTATCCTCTCCCCTTACACACACACTTACACTAACATGCACTACACTACCACATATTCTGGGAGACCGGTCGTGAGCTTAGAGCTTGTCCCGGTTGGTGCGGTGCCCCGCTGGTGGGAGAGTCCTGGTTAGGGTGAATCCTCACTAGCCGACGGTAGGTCGGCGCCGGATCTCGCCATCCAGCGGGGGAAGATCACCGCCATCTCCCGAAAAAAACATGCACTACGCTAACGGGAATAATGACCAGAGCCGTTGACGCGCCCGGAAACATGAAAAAAATCAATCAATCAATCGAAACCCAGCGAGTTTGCAACAGATGTTTTGATTTTTGGGCGTACTTTTCATTAAGCCTCAAGAACATTTTCAAAATATTATTAAAAATGGGTCGAAATTTTTTGATTACCAATACGTTGTTCTCAGATAGCGTATAAAAGTTTTGCAAGAATTGCACAGGTCTTACTGTCGTTAAAAACATTGATTTTTCAAAATGGCAAAAGTTCAAATTTTTTTTCGGCATCTTTGTTCAACTATGATATTGAAGATATAATTTTTTTTTTACTTACTGAAATCTGTGCTTCAAAGCCAAATCTTGAAATAAGATGATGTACAATTTTTTGAAAATATGAGTAGCTTTCGCGTAATTTTCCGTGGTATGTGGACAATTTGTAAACATTTCCCTCCCCACACACACACACAAAAAAATGTTTCCAAATTTTTTCTTTAAATTTTCTTGTAAGCTGGGAAAATAAGGTGAAAAAGTAGTGCTGTTTTCTGCGATCTTTCTGTATTTTCGAAAAGTCCAGAAAGTTAACAAGGCAAAAGTACAATACTGAAAATAGAAATATAAGCCTAAAATAAAATGTTCTGAGAAAATAGATCTTTAAAAATATCATGTACAATTAAAAGAAGCTAGTAGTTTTCATATAATTTCTTCTGAAAATTAATGCAAATTATAAAATCAAATTAAAAAAAGGCTCCAAATTTTTGTTTCAATTGTTTCCATGTACAGAACAAGGAACCCTTTACACAATGACGTAGATATTATTTTCGTTGATCTCCCTGAATTTTCGAAAATTGCGGAACTTAAAGCAAAAAAAAAAAAAAAAAAAATGTATTCACATGTTCACATGCTACACATGTTCTGTTGTAGCATTACTAGTTTCTTTAAAATAAAACATGCACAATACCTGATGAACTATAATTGCAGGCTCTATTAGGGTAATGAAACTCCAAGGTTCTTGAATACCGAGTTCGTAAAAACCATTACTCATTACTCGTTCTATTTTCATTTTGACTGCTGCAAAGCCGAGTGGGCTGGTGATTAGTTCTTAGTTTTTAATTTATTAACAAGTAAATCTGTGATTTCCTCATTCCAGGCTGGAGCCGAATAACGTGATTACCAAATTACAGTAATTCGGTTTATTGATAAATGCGACATACGTTTGCTGGCTATGTACGTGTTATCATTCTCGCAAGCAAAACGCGTGTCCATTGGCTTTACACGGGCGCCCCTCGCGCGCGAAACCACCCCACTGGAAGTTGCCAGTGGTCCCACCGAAGAGACCCGCATTTTTATTTTAATTACGCGCAATCGAGCGCTCGGGGGCGCGTTATTCGCTAATATCGCGTCCCCGCGGTCACGCGCGAGCTCGTGCAAGGTAGGGCTATCGCGGGAATTAATCTCGGCTGCGGATACCGGACGGGGGAAACAGCTACTGGGTGAACTAGAATGGGAAAGCGAGTAGGTGGGCACGTGGGGAAGCGAGTTGCTGGACGAGTGGCAAAGCCCGTAGGTAGGCGAGTGGGCGAACGAGTACGGGAACGAGTGAGGGTGCGAATTGGTGGGTGATTGAGGGAATGAGAGGGTAGACGAGAATGGGAATGAGTGGGGAAGTGAGAGGGTGGACGAATGAGGGAACGAGTGGGTAGACGGGTAGGGGAAGTGAGGAGCGAGTAGGGGAACGAGTGGGTGAACGAATGGATAGACGAGTGGGTAGATTAGTACGGGAATGAGTGGGTGGGCGATTGAGAGAACGAGTGGGTAGAGGAGTGTGAGAACGAATGGGTAGTGGTTAAGGGGTCGAGTGGGGTGCGAGTCGGTGGACGAATGAGGGAACGAGTGGTGGGCAAGTGGGTAGACGAGTGAGGGAAGGATTGGTGGGCGCGTGGGGGAGTGAATGGGTAACCGAGTGGGGGAGCGACTGGGTGAACGAGTGGGGGAATTGGTGAGCGCGTGGGGAAGTGAATGGGTAGACGAGTGGAGGGTGTGAGTGTGTGAACGAGTGGGTGGGTGGGCTTGTCTGGGAACGAGTGGTTGGACAAGTGGGGGCGCGAGTGGGTGCAAGAGCGAAAAGGCGAGCCAATGGGGCGATGGCATGGCGAGGGAGCGGGCGAAGTAGCTGGCGGTCGGTGGCGCAAATGGGAGTTGGGTCGCAGGGCGCGTGGCGGGGCGCGTGGCGGGGCGCGTGACGGGGCGCGTGGCGGGGCGCGTGGCGGGGCGCGTGGCGGGGCGCGTGGCGGGGCGCGTGGCGGGGCGCGTGGCGGGGCGCAGTTTTTCACATTCTAGCAGTCGGCTCGGGTACAAAAGACAGCTGTAGATATGATTGGTCCTGAAGATTCCTTTTTTTTCTCTTCTTGCGTAATGGTCTAAAATATTGAGAAATTCACTAAATGGCTGTTAAAAAAGAACAAATTACTTTTACTGCATTTGCGATTTTGTTCTGGAGAGGCCCAAGTAAATGTTTTTCTCTTTGCTTTTTATTTCTCCCTCGAAGAAGGATTACATCTTATTACTCTCCTTGATCATCTGTATGTGTGTAATAAAAGTATAATAAGAGATTCGAATGATAATTTTGATTAATTTTGATAATGATAATGAATGATTCATTTTGTTGATTGCTGGAGAAGGTATGTACCTTGGGCCCCTATTTCTCTCGTCCTCCCACATTTTTCAGCTTTCCTTTATGTTGCCCAACATGTTTCCCGTATGTTTCCCAAGTGTTTAACTGTAAATCAAACTATAAATTCAGAAATACATTTTAAGTTTAAAAATGTAATAGAAAGATCTAAAAGATTTCACTTTTAGCTTAGAAAATAAGGATTTTTGAAATAATTGTGTTAAAAAGTGAAAATCTGACAACCCGTGCGTGGGAGTGGAGGTGCCCTTAAAAATTTAATTGGACGTTCAGAAAAATCTCATTTTGTAGTTTACGGTAAAATAATATAACTCTGGAAAGCTGGTTTTAAAACACTGGGAGGTACTGTTTCCACAGTATACAGGGAGGTAAATGCGTGTTGACGCATGGCGTGTGTTGCAGGTTGTGTGTGCGATTGCTGTTATCTTATATCATAATACGCCAACTTCTAGATATTTCGTCGTCAGTCTACTAGATGCAGGCGTAGAGGGTAATTCCTTATCCAGCAGCAGCACATGGGCATTGGTGTCGATTATTTCTTATAAGTGGTTTATTTCTAAAGTTTCTTTGCATGTAAC
The DNA here is from genome assembly GCA_011170035.1 of Teleogryllus occipitalis. Classification (NCBI taxonomy): domain Eukaryota; kingdom Metazoa; phylum Arthropoda; class Insecta; order Orthoptera; family Gryllidae; genus Teleogryllus; species Teleogryllus occipitalis. The sequence goes on along the minus strand of BLKR01004252.1, from coordinate 73,176 downwards.
CATCAGTTCACAATTACTTTAAGGTTGGTTTTTTAATATGTGTATTTTCTCATGCGAAGTACCTGTGGATACGGATCATATCCTAAGAAAGCGCCAACTCGTGTAGAAATTTCACAATACACGTCAAAAAGCCCACTTTGTAACCGTTTAATACTTGTTTGAAATTGATTCCAACTAGAAATGTGACATCGATGTCGATATTTTAAAAATATCAATGTTTTTATAGAAGAGTCGATGTTTTAAAGATCGATATACTAAAGCCGATGTTTTTTGTTCGATGTATTGTGAATAAAAAATTGCCATAATCAAAATGTAAAAGTGAAAATATGAAATAATAGCTTATTGTACCACTGTCATCTAAACTGTCAGTTTGTGCGCTCGATCCTAAAATTGTTACTACCTTCATCAAGCATTCTTATCTCTCTCCCAAGATAACTCATACGCCCGTATTTACTCTGTCTTTTCTCGTACTTGACGCGTTTTTAAACTTTATTTTCACTTAAATCTTAACTATAAATTAATAAAGAGGGCCACTGCCAAATGAAATTTTGTTGCGCACGAATTTAAAGGAATAGACTTCTAAAATAAGTTTTTAAAACATCGGTATTTGAAAACATCGATGGTTTACGATCGTTCTATTATTAATAACGATGTTTTAATTTTGAACATCTTAGTTTGGAAGCACCGATGGTTAGCTATCGATGCCACTTCACGCTAACGCTTTAAGAGCTCTGTTCTGTTTCGCCGTGTCTCGGGCGTGCTCGTGCTTGAGCGTGTGCGTGTGCTCGTGCCGAAAAAAATCGCGTTCGCTCTCCGCCGGCCGCCGCGCCCTGGGAATCGATATGTTACCGGCCGCAGCAGTAATTAAGCAGAAAAATGCGCGCGGTCGCTTAATGAAGTGAGCTCTGGCGCTCGCAGCCGCCGCCCAACGCCCACGCGCTCAAACAGACGCCCCTCACCTGTCACATCCCTCTCCCCCTCCTCCCCCATCGCCACTGCTTCACTAGGTGTGTTTATTATCATGTTCTGTGGGGCATCTCAAGCAGACGCCTCATCTCCTTTTGTTATGTATGTCTATTCACTTCGATTTGCTTGTGTATTTGTTTATTTTGCGTTTTAAACCTAGAGATTCTTTTTTTTCATTTACTTCTTTATGTAATGTTATTTATCACAATTTGAAACTTGATTAATTAGTGATTCCGGGCGCGACAACTGCTAAGGTCATTAGTTCCGTAAGTGTAGTTCATGTTTTTATCACGGGAGGTGGCGTTGATCTTCATCCGCTATATGGCGGGATCCGGCGCCAACCTACTTGTCAATTGACGGGGTTTTCCCTAACCAGGTATCTCTCACTAGAGAGCCACCACCCGAGTCGGGGCGAGCTCTAAGCTCCGGACTGCTCTTCCGATAAGAATGGTAGTGTAGTGCATGTTAGTGTTAGTGTTGTGTAAGGGGAGCGGAAAGGAGAAGGAGGAGGAAGGAAAGATCGCGCACGTTCCGTCGCTCTTTTGTTACGTACGGCTCCAGCTTAAACACAAAATAGTTCTTTTTATGACATCCTTCAATCGTTAAGACTACCTCGTATTTGTTTTGCTCAATTCCTGTGTTACAGTCCTTAGCGTTGCGTATTCTTCTTTGTTTCAAGTTTGTTTTCCCTTGACCTGCCATGTTCATTGTCTTTCCTTCCGAGCGGTGTGTGCGGATGCGCGTGGAGCCGAATGGCAGGCGATTGCCAGCGTATGTCGCGGTGCTCACATCCCGAGACGGCGGGCGTGGCGACGGGTAGGGCGAGGCGAGAGAGTGGCGAATGGCGAGGCGAAGCGAGAGGCCGAGACGGCGGGCGTGGCGACGGGTAGGGCGAGGCGAGAGAGTGGCGAATGGCGAGGCGAAGCGAGAGGCGAGGCGAGAGGAGAGGCGAGGCGAGAGGAGAGGCGAGGCGAGAGGAGAGGCGAGAGGAGAGGCGAGGCGAGAGGAGAGGCGAGGCGAGAGGAGAGGCGAGGCGAGGCGAGGCGAGAGGAGAGGCGAGGCGTGAGGGGGGCGAGAGGGGAGGCGAGGGGCGATGCGAGAGGCGAGTCGCGTGGACAGAGGTGAGAGGCTTGGCAAGGGGAGGCGAGACGATGCGAAGGGGTTGCAGTGGCGAGGGGCGTGGCGTGACGAAGGGAGGTGAGGGACGGGGCGAGGCGAAGCGAGGCAAGGCGATGAGCGTGGGTTGGCGAGGCGGGTGAGAGGGTGAGGTGAGGTGAGGTGAGGCGTGGCGACGGACGAGGCGGGAAGAGGCGACGTGTGAGGCATGGGGCGAGCGGCATGGTCAGGGAAGTGGCGAGGGGCGTGGCGAGAGGACGCGAGGAGAGGCGGCGTATGGGACGATGTCCGAAGTGAGGCGGGGCGCGCGACGTGTCGCGAGGGCGAGGAGTGAGACAAGGCGAGGGGCGAAGGGGTAGGTTTAGCGCGTGGCGAGGCGTGGGGCCGTGAAGTGCCCGGTGCGCACGTGGGCGGCGCCCCCTTTTAAGTGCTCTTCGTCGACGCAGCCGGCTGTTGCATGGCGATGGTGTGCGTTGGCGCGTCGTTCAACGCTGGGAGCGAATTTGTTTCCTTTCTTTTTTCGAGAAAGGTTGCCACATCTCTCAACTTCCTTTCGAGGGTTTTTAGAATGTATGCAGATATGTTTATATCTATCAAGTGGAGTTTCTATTTGTTATCAGAACTGAATTTAAGATTTAATGACATTTTGTATAGGACATAGTGTAAAAACGGGTCTCTGAACTTCCTTTAGCATCTAGAAAATAATGCTTAAAATATTACAGCTGAGAATAATGCTTTTTGAATTAATTATTATATTTTTTTCGTTAATTTTCTACAACATTAAGTTGTATTTCCTTTTGCATTTTTATGGACGGGTATGCAATATTATTAATATGCTTGTATCAATTATATAAAATATAATTCAAATGATAATTAATACAATGTGAATCAAAGAGAAGGAAGGAATGAGTCAACATGTTTCATTTCACATCATGTCTGTAATTGTTGCGGAAGTAATGGCATCTGATGGACGTAAATGAGTAGGTCAAGGAGTAAACTATTTATCCAACAAAAATGCAATTGTAGTAAAAAAATTAAATTTTAATTTACTTTCAAAATTAATAAGTTTATTCTCGTGATGCTATAATACATAGTCAATTGTATCCATTGAATTGATGGGTGGAGCAAAGATTAAATAGTGTGCTCCTGCTTAGAGTAAAAGGTGTGAACATAATGATTTACAGTTCGTCTTACCTTGAAGCTACGCGGTTGCATTCAACGAGCTACTTTTTATTGTTCTATCTCTTTGGTTACACTGATGGAAGAGAATTGCGAAACGGGTAATAATAATAATAATAATAATAATAATAATAATAATAATAATAATTATTATTATTATTATTATTATTATATGAAATCTGTTGAGTTGGTATAATTAACATTTTGAAATAATTTTTGTCTAATACCCGAAAAAGACTAAAAAGAATTGCCGAAATGACGTAAAGTGAAATCGACCTTAATTTATTAGTTGCGAATTGCCTGCATAAATTTTGTCAGTAATAAAATAAAATGATGTATTGGAGATATTTAAACATTAGAGTTGGTACTTTTCAGAAACGAAAATATTTGCTTAATTAGTTAATTTGTTTAAATTACCTGGAATTGGACAATTGAAAGAGATAAAATTTCAGTATAGGCCCCTACATTATAACATACAAATCTCAAATATAAATTCTAGATAAGGGAATTTAGATGCAGCTGCGAAACATTGGTGTATGTTTTCTAAATTCTAATTATCGTAGTCAATACTACACTTTGTAGGTAATTGTTCCGATTGTTTTATTGCATGGAGAAAATAAACTGATATTCAATTCTTGATATAAACAACGCATGTAGAAGATATAAAGTTTGGTAATGTACCTCCCTCTTCGCACCAAATACTTCCCAAGTTGCTGACAAGTTTCTTAGATTGGCTACATTTCATTCGGGAGTCTGATAGTCTTCGCTTCGCAGCCTATTGGCGACACCGACAACTAATGCGTGCTAAGTGTGAAGGTGCTCTCAGGTCCAAACTAGCTGTGAAGTGCAAACTAGTGATGAAGTGCAGGAACACAAAGATTAAAGTCTTAAGGGGGTCCGGTAATGCAAAAATTAAAACAAAATCAATTTTTACTTTTTAACAGTTTTAAATAGTTTGATTTTTTTACCGTTCCAATGGTATATAATACATATACTTTTGTAGCTCAAAAGTTGCTGAAATTAATTTTTAAAGAACATGAGGAGGGGGCGTGGCGCCCCTGATGAACTGACAGTATTTTGACTGGTCGAATAAAGGAGTACTGAGTTCCAAATTTTCTAGACATTTTTGTATCTCCCGCTCGATATGTGAAAAATTACTATCTGAAGTCGGCTGCAATGCTATCTATTTACTCTGCGACGTTATTTGATATTCATCTGTCTCTCAAAGTTCAAATACATACTAGTCCACGTGCGTTTGTTTAGAAGTTGTGTTGCTGTTTGTCGTGTTGTGTGATTACACAAATATTTGATTGTGTATTTCTTTGCTAGTGTTATCGATTTCTTCTCTTTTAAAATGGGCAGAAGTTTTCTTCGCGTTTTTAAAAAGAGGGTAAATGTCGGTAAGCCAAAAGCTGTACAAGTTATGCAGCTGGGAAGCACTAAAATCTTTAAATGCTGTTTTCCGTAAGTTGTAATTTTTCTTATAAAGTGTACCTTTTCTCAAAAACTATAAAATATAAATCCATGAAATTTTTAGGAATGCTACACCATATTGTTAACAATATTTTAACACAGGGTTTTTGTGTTTTTTTTATTAGATTTGAAAAAAAAGATTTCTAATATAATAAAATAAAATGTAAAAATTTGTTCATGTTCAAAAAATTAATTTTTAAACAACAACTAAGTTAGATATTGCAATCTCCTTATGTTAAATATAAGTAGAGGGTAGGTAGAATGCTCTCAATTTTTTTCAAAAATGTTCATCAAATAGTTTATGAGAAAAGGTGCACTAAAAATTGCTAATTTAACATGGGCGTGATAGGGCCTACCGGACCCCCTTAAACCCCTTCTGCTGAAATTCTGCCTACGTTCACATGTGGAAACAACATGCAATGTCAACGCTGTTACCCCAGGCTCATATGACCTCGATACAGCGCGGCTACGATAGTTGACTAATATAATTACAATCGGTCACGTTTGGAAATTTCAAAAACTTTGATCAGCGGATTGGAATTTTAGGATGTGTTCGCTCCAGCTCCGGGATAACGCTGGCTTTGGTTTACGATGCGCATAAGCGTGGCTTTCAGCAACACAAAGCGGACGAGAGCTTTACGAGAAAAAATTCCTTGTGAATCCTCCCGATTTCTATTGTCGGAGGACAATGAAAAAGGCAAACGGCGAGCGCCGGCCCCAGTGTGTGTGTGTGTGTGTGTGTGTGTGTGTGTGTGTGTGTGTGTGTGTGTGTGTGTGTGTGTGTGTGTGTGTGTGTGTGTGTGTGTGTGTGTGTGTGTCTTTTGTACGCATGCATTCATCGCAACGCTTGCCCACTCACACACGCATTCCGTGATTTCGTTCTTGCACGTTCGCAAATCCAAAGACGCTTTCTCTCTTTCTCTCTGTCTCGGACACTCAGATCGATGTGAATGCTGTACAGTTTTAAAATCCACTGTCTGCCTTCTCTCTTTCCCTATTTTTTTCTTCTTTCTCTTTTTTCCGACACGTACAAGCATATTTGACGCACACGTTTCCAGCGATGACACTGCGATCTTTCTCTCACTCTGTCTCTGACGTGCGTGTGTCCGCCGCGGGCCCACATTGCGCGCTCTCCCGCCTGCACCCCCGCGCCGCCCCCGCGCGGAGCCAGCGAATCCCGCGAAGGCTCCGGTGAGCGGCCCTCCGGAGCTTACGGTATAATAAACTTAAAACGGAAAGCCTCTTCCCTGCTCCGTCGCCCGCTGGCGAAAGGAAAAAAGAAAAAGACGGCGGCGGACGGGCAGGAATAATGATAGTGGCCCTGGTAGCGATGAGGAGCTATGAAGGCAGTGGGGAGATAGGAGGACGGAGGGGGAGAAAAGTATGAAGGGCATTTTTAGCGAGAAGGACGAAAGGTTGGTTGATGTGTTTCCGGGCGTGTTAACTGTCATTAGTCCCCTAAGTGTAGTGCTTATTTTTATCGCGGGAGGTGGCGGTGATCTTCCCCAGCTGGATTGGTAGATCCGGCGCCGGCCTACCCGTCGGCTTAAAGGAGTTTTCTCCCAACTCGCATCTCCCGTCAGCAAGGCGCCCCCCTCCCCAGCCTGGACAAGCTCTAAGCTCCCGACCCACTGGTGGGAGAGTCCTGGTTAGGGGAAAACCCCGCTAGCCGACGGTAGGTCGGCGCCGGATCTCACCATCCAGCGGGGGAGATAACTGCCATCTCCGGAGAAAAACATGCACTACACTAACGGGACTAATGACCAAAGCAGTTGACGTGCCCGGAAACACGAAAAAATCAATCAATCAATCTAAGCTCCCGACCGGTCTCACGGCGTATGTGGTAGTATACAGTATTTAAGTAAGGTGTGAGGATAGGACAAAGAACTCGTTTGGGACAACGGATTAACTCGGGTAGTAATGTTCCCACAAGGGCTAGCACAGTGCTTGATGCATTTTTGGAGCGCTCAGAGCATATGTTGATAACTCAAGAAACAATACTAGATATAAGTGACCACGACGATGTGTTATTGTAGATGAAGTGGCAGGAAACTAGGTGCTCAAAAAACACTAGCAAACTGTTACTTCAGTACAGTCCAGAATACTTAATAGGGAACTATGGCGTCTGGGAATGGCATGGTAGAAACGTGGAGGAAATATGGAACTCCTTCAAACGAATTGTGTTTATAGGCAAGGAATTGTTTGTTCCAACTACGATAGTTAAAGAAACTAGTGATCCAGCGTATTACACTGCTAATGTCAGGAAACTAGAAAGAGTATGGTCAGGAAAGCTTACGCTAATAGCAAAAAAGGTCTTCTCTATGCGACTCTCTTCAGACATCTACGTAACAAATTAATACAGCAAAAACGCTTAGCGCAAGAAAATTATATCCGTAAAATTCTGCTAAACGAGCGAACAAGTTGAACAAATTTTTATTGATACATAAAACAAAACAGGGGAAACAAAGAATCTATTCTGCCTATTAAAGACGGAAACGGAAAATTTATACTAACAGATAAAGGAAAAGCCGAACAGTTTAGTGCAGATTTCAAATCGGTATTCGGGTTAGGCTCGTATACTTTCAGTACTTACGGAACAACTGAAGGAGAAAAGTTTCAAGTACAATTGAAACTCATTAGACAAAGAATTCGTAATATAGGAAGCAATAAATCCGCAGGGTTTTGAGGGTATCGCCGGAGAACTGTTGGAGAAAAATTGGAGGGGAACCGATGAGTACATAATTGACGCGATTATTTGAAATAAACATAAATAAATTTGGTATTTCTCAAGATTGGAAAAGGAGCATAGTAGTTCCAATATTTAAAACTGTATATCGCTCTTGCATTTCCAATTACTGATCAGTTAGCCTAACGTCAGTGATCTTCAAACATCTGGAACATCTGGTAGCTGAGTCCTTGCGACGGGAATGGGACAAATTAGGGTGGTTATACGAAGGGCAACATGGATTTCGAAAATCCTTCTCCTGTAAAAGTAAAATTATTACGTGTCAAGATATTGCTGATGCATTAGATTCGGGTAAGATAACTGATGCAATAGTTATAGATTTTCCAAAAGCATTCGATCTTGTTTCGCACGATATACTACTTACGAAAAATGCATCTACAGAGGTTGACAAGCGCATGGGTACGGGAATTCCTGAAAAATCGGGTTCAGCAATTTCGAGTTGGACATGAATTATCAGGAGAAACCTTAATTACATCCGGAGTCCCCCAAGGAAGTGTCTTAGGACCACTCATATTTTTGGCATTTATCAACAACTTGCCATCTTGTATTAAGTCAGTAATGTACTTATTTGCGGACTACTGCATAAGTTAACGGCGTATAGATTCGGATGAAGATATTTTTATACTTCAAAACGATCTAAATAGCATTCATTCCTGGACTACCATAAATAAAATGAAGATATATGCCGTAAAACGTAAATCACTTTTCTAAATCAACAAAAAATAGTTTGGAATGCTTGGAATACCACATGGGAGGTGTAACTATTCCACAAGTATCGTGCTGTAGATATCTGGGGGTTATATTACGCCAGGACCTGGGATGGGGGGAACACGTTACTTCCATTGCCCGTTAAGCGTGGAAGTCACAACACTTGTAAAGAGAACGCTTAAAAATGGGAACATGGAGACTCGAAAAATAAGATACACATTGTTAATTAGGCAGATACTTGAATATGCATTAGTTGTATGTAACTCCTACAGATTAGGTCAGATTGAAGAGTTAGAAAGAATTCAAAAGGAAGCAATCAAATTCATAAATAAAGGATCTTCGAGTAGTTCATATCCACTAAATCTTTAGAGGCCCTTAGTGTGCGAAGAAAAAAAGCCAGGTTGTGTTGCCTCTTCAAATCATACAGTAAGTCACCTGCGTGGGCAGAAGTAACAGAAAGACTGGACACCCCTTCGAGAATTGGGAGAAACGACCACAAGTACAAAATAAAAAATAGAGACCAAAGATCTGAAGTAGGGAAATATTCATTTCTAAATCGTATAATTAAAAATTGGTATGAAATCCCTGCAGTAGTTGTAGAGCCATTACCTGGTTCTATTAGTGTTTTCAAAAAAGGACTGAATAAGTACATATAATGGAGGAATTCCACCGTCTAACTCAACTGATTCATAATTCAATTGAACTGTAGTGTAGGTAGTGGAGTGTAGATAAAGAGTAGTACAGTGCAGTACAAAGCTATATTAATATAAAATATGGCGTAAATGAAGAAAGATGAGGTGAAAGTGAAGTGAGTGGAAAGGGAACTAATTCGGAGCTTTCTTTAAAAATTTACACTGTGATTGTAAATTTAAAAACGAAAAGAAATTATATAACTGTGCATGTAAGTTTATGTATGTTCTTTATAATGTCTGTGTGTATCAAAGTGTATGGTTGTTTATGTATAAGTAGGAATTTACTCTATGTAGGGCAAGTGTGTGTTCGTGTTTTATGTGTACGTGTGAGTGAGCATTCATGCATAAGGACGGGTGTGTGTATATATGTTTGTATTTGTATATGTATTTATATGTATGTAGTAGATGTAGTTGTAATTTATTTTACCGTGTTGTATTGTTAATTGTTTTTATATTGTAATTGCTTTTGCATTGTAAAGATAAGTGTTTTGTAAATCTGCTTAGTGGGTTTATGGTTACCACCTGGCAATCAGCCAAATAAATATTATTATTATTATTATTATTATTATTATTATTATTATTATTATTATTATTATTATTATTATTATTATTATGACGGGGAAGAAAAGCTCGCGCGCAGTTTGTGGCCCGTTTGTTAGGGTACTGTTTCGGCATTCGCCTGATATAGATCGGAGAAACCACGGAAACTACCGATCATAGCACCCTGCCGCTAGACTTCTCCTCTAGAGCGGCGGAACTCAATCTAGTTATGTACCAAATGTCGATCAATCCTATCAATGCCGGGACTCAGACACTAGACCCCCCCCCGCCTTCCCCTGTCAGAGGCACTGCAGCGACATCAGTTGATGCCCTGAACCAGAAGAGAAGGAAGGAAGTATGGCGACGGTGGTGAGGATAATTCAAGAAATATTTCCGAGGTGTGCGGCGGAGTAATACATCTGAGTTGAGGGGCTGCGTTCATTTTGGAGTGGCTAAGGGTGGCAGGAGGGGGCGGGGCAGAGCAGCGGATCACCGCCGCGAGGACCCGCCCAGTGCGGCGGGTCGATGCAGTCGAGGGCCACCCCGACCCGCCCCATTACATACAAGATATCTTCAAAACTTCGCGTTTCAACGTGCTTCTCCATTCAGATACTTATCCTGCATTTTCGTGTATCAACCAACGGTTAAAAAAAAGCGGATCCATTTTCATGACGCTGTGAAATTGAAAATGATGCATTAATGTGCCGTCTATTCACTTAACTCTTAAACGAAGTTGTGGTGAATACAGAAGTTAGTTTTACTAGGACAATTGAAGAAAAGAACAATACAAAAATGTATAAAGCACGAAAACATTACGTCGACAGAAACATGCATTGTGTTTTACTATGAATATATGTACGAGGAATAGAGATATGTGATCTTGTTTTCGCGAAACTGGATAACTTTTCAAATAGGTCTATGGAAAATACGAAGAAATGTGAAACCAGCAAATTTTGGAGATGCTGCGGAGTTTTTTATAAGCTTAAATAATGAGTTCTTTGCTGTCGGAAAATTTCTGTTGACTACGCATTATTGTTTCTATGTATTTCATTACCAAAAATACTGCGTATTGTTTTTGTATGTTAACTACGTTTCCGTTCGTGGTGAATGTAGGCTATAGTGAAGTGTTGGTAAATCGACGGATTGTGGCATCATTGTATAATTCGAAGTTTTTTTTACGTTTTCTTCTTGTTTTGTTGACGATTCAAATTGGAGGCGCCGAATGTTCGGCCTAACGGTAGGAATTTACTACTGTGAAATTTAGATAGTATAACATTTCATTTGGATTATTTAAAACCAAAATTGTATAAGTTAAAACCCAATAAGTTCTAAAATATAAAAAAAATTCAAATTGCTACTGAGCAAACAGTTTCAAGAATTTTTTTTCGGAGAAAAGCCGGGAAGGTGTGAAAAGAATCATTGATGAAATAAGTGAAGGGGTGTAGTTTATGTATATAAAACACGTATCGCATTGGGAACAGCAAATGTTAATAAGAACAGTACATAAATTGTAGTATTAAAGACTTGACGGCGTATATGAACCTCTTCACTGGAAGTGAGAGATGAGTGTTTTTTTGCGCAAATATTCATATGTCAATATGCAACGATGCCCCAGAGGGCATGTTCGTTACGTACAGTGAATGGTAATGTTGCTGACCGTCTTCTAGCGAGCAAAATACCGGGTGGATGATGTGAATGGTGAAGCTAGCCTAAACACAAGTGCAGCGACCGCAGGGGCGGAGGCGGAGGCGGCGTCGGCTGTGACGGAGTTCTATAAATGCAGCCGTGTTGCCTCTTGGCGCGAGGGGGGTGTGCGCTCCCTCAAGGTCAGTGCTGCGGGGGCGGGGCGGGGGAGGGGCGCATGCGACGGCGCGGCGTCACGCCATCCCCAGCCGGTCAGCGGCAGCCACGCGCGGGTCCGGCGGGGGGGGGGGAATGATCGATTGACGTCCACACGGGCTTCAACCAGCTTTCTGGACGTCGGAGAGCTATTTGTTCAATTGATCATGAAGACGCTGGTGTAAGATATCAAGATTTGTTACATTTAAATGACTGGTCGCATTCGGACTTGTTTGGTTGCCAATCAGCGAAGACCATGTCAGCTGTAATTCCAGTTTTACAATTTTGTCTCACTGTGGAACTTTTTCGGGGACTAATTAGTTTTAGTGACTAGCATGAAATATGTAATGTTCAAAACTACGAAGACGTTTGCAGTAGTAATAATGTGTCTAGTCATACTTTTGCTTAATGTTTTTGGGGAAATGAAGAAATCGTCACTCTCTTCACTCGGTAAAAAAGTTGTTGAAATGAAAAATGAATCTACCCTCATTATATGAAGAATCGTCTTTAGTTTCTATTTTTATATTTTGTGGTGCCCTCACAGCAGACTCATTAAAATTTACATGGGAGGGAAAATTAAAATAATCGATATTGTGGAATTCGTCAGGCATTGTACCTGTCTGGAAGCGACGAATATCGAAATTCCTAGCGTTTTACCAGCGAAGGCTTGGTATTCCCGACCTTAAGCGCAAAAAAGTGAATTAATTCTCATCCCGCCCGCCTATCACGCCATGCCCTGTCCTACACTTTCCGGCCCCGCCCCGCTATGTCCCGAACCGTCCCGCCTGCTCCGCCCCACCCAGTCCCGTCAGCCCCGCCCTGTCCCGTCCCGTCTGCTCTGACCGCCCCTTTCCTGCCCCGCTCCGTCGCGCCCCGCCCCCGCCCTGCCACACCCCGCCTCTCCTGACCTCGTCACATCCCGCCCCTCCCTATCTTACCCCGCCGTGCCTGTCCTGCCTGCTTCGTCCCAACCCATCAGGCCTTGTCACGTTCTGCCCCGCCACCACTCACGGTCGCCCGCTCGCCCGCGCGCTCACCCGCCCGTTTTGCGCGACGGGCTGAACGTGCGCCCGCCCGCCCGCCCGCCCGCCCGCCCGCCCGCCCGCCCGCCCGCCCGCCCATTTCGCCCCACCCGCCCGCCCGCCCGCCCGCTCGTCCGTTTCTCCCACCCGCTCAGCGCCCTACGCCCGGGCTCTCGCCGGCGGTTTCGTCGTCGGCCCTGCTGAAAGATGGGTCCCAGCGGAGGCGGCGCCGAGATAAAACCCAGGACCTCAGGGGCTGCATATGCATGCGCTCGCCGCCATGTTTAATTCAAACAGCCCGAGCCTCGCGGGTTGCTTGCCGGGCGCAGGCCGCCCCAGCGCGTCAGCGGTGACGAGGAGGCGTCGGCTGCTACGCTATCCGCGCCAAATGTCTTCATGACGGTATTGATCAACTAGTGGGATTTTAACGATTCTGGAATGTTTAGTGCAATGGTTAAGTTGCGTTTTTCTCATTTTTCTCATATTCACTGTTTCCTTAAGAAGTTAAATCGTTCTATAATTTGAACGGTAAACTATGCAGGGAAGATAATGAGTCCTATTATGAGTACTCTATCTAAACAATTATGTGGCGGGAAGATTGTTTCTGTTTAAATTATCTTTTTCCTCAAAATCTAAAATACGCTGGATTATTGTCACAGGATAAGAATTCCCCCCACCCCTAAAATACATGTTTATCCTGTCACAGATTAAAGTCGTCGTGCTATGACTTTCGTGGATGAATGTGAGCAAGGGAATATTTTCAACCATTTGAAACTTTTAAACAGTGATTTTGCGTCTAGGATATATTGTAATTGGAGAATTTGGCAAATTGGAAATATTAATGGATGTATTGTTGCCGACTCGTCCATAATAGTGTGAAAAGTAGTGATTCGTTGATCAACACGTTCATTTCTAACGGTTTCCTAGCGAGGCCTACTTTGATTGGCGGCTCGGACGGCGAAGGAGCCGGAGCAGCGTGAGGCCAGAGGGACACGTTGAGGGCGGCAGATCTCTCCTTGAGGCAGACGTCCTCTTCCATCTCCCAGGAGAAGCTGTGTGCTCCGCCCGCTCTTTGGCGCTCTCCCTTTGGCGCTGCGCTGCGCCTGCGGGCGCCGCCTCTGTCCACGAGGAGGCTCGGCGCGGGATGGTGCTCCCGTTCCAGGTGGAATTAAACCAAACGCGGACCGTTTACTTGGCCCGGGTACGTGCGTCGCGGCAAGCTATATGTAGCGGCGCAATCGACTGTTGCCAAGATCAGACATGGTCCAGCTGACCACCGGTCAATTCTTCCCCAACAATTATATCTCTTTCTGAACAACACATTTTTATTATTCATGCTCCAGTACTGTCAGTACGTATGGATATATTTAGAAACTCTTCACAGCGCCTCTACTATAGCTTCGTGGATCTGCTGAGTAGATCTACTTACTTCGACCTCAAACATTTGTGTTTGTTTATTTTTAAGTTCCCAGCAACTTCTCCCGTTGCTAGGCAGGAACAAACTACTACACTACATATCTCTCGCTGTCTTGTCCTTGTGTTTGGTCGTCTCCTTCTTTATCTCATGCAGAAGATAGGTCTTGGTTCTTCCGGGCACTTGGTAGGGATGCATCCCAATGAGTATCGAACCGAAAGATTTTACCCGAAGATAAAATTAATTTAGATTAAAAAAGGTGCATTATTCTGAAAAATATTATATTCATTATATATTAAGTAATTTTCAATTATGAAATTTTGCAAGTATGTTAATATCTTTGGGATGCAATCACGAATTCACTTGAAAGACATTGAATATGGTTTGTACTTTTAATAATTCCCTTATTACATGATTTCAGCTCATTTGTAACCTTCCTCATAATGATACAGATTCATTATAGTATTTTTCACCATCAACAGCGAAGTTTGCATACCAAACATTTCACGAAATGAATCATTGGCCGTCGTTCTATTAAATGTTTCCATTTGTTTGTACTGCTGTACCGAGACAATCTGTGTGTGGGGGACTAAACTGAACATATCATTCGTACTGAAATTCATGCTAACTATAATTTGTAAATGCAAAAGTCTTGCTGAAAGTATACTGAAGTAGCCGTAGAGGAACGAGCACAAATTGCCAGTTTGGCTACTCCGGCTCTAAACATGTCACTGAGACATTGCTGCCAGAACCTTGTCGTCTGTGACAACAATGCGGCCATGCGACCAATGATTACTCGCGCGGGCTAAAGTGACTGTCGGACTTGTTCGTATTAAGAGCCACTTCCACCTTACCTGCTCTAACGGTCTGGTAGTGCTCACCTGGAGGTAGGCAACCCGCCATACCAGAGCGCGTTGCAGAACGCTGCTCCTGCGCCGTCCGCACCTTTCTTAACTGAAGCCGAGATGAGAAATACGTCAAATACGGGTCGATGGAGCATTTTACAATGGTCGGTTGTTAACTCCCTGTACTTGAATGAGACTGGTTTGTTGAATACAATATCGTGACGTGACAATAGTTTTGCAGTGCTATGTAAAAAGTGAAAGGATAGTGTGTTGTAAACTCAAAGAATCTATTTTATGTATCTAGGGATTGACGTTGGAGTTCATAACATCGAATGTCGAAATATAGAAGAGAAAGGAATATGATATCCGATCTTTATTGGCTTAAAAAATGCGTAGATCTCAGTTTCATTGAAATCTCTGGATTTTCGAAAATTTCAATGGTTCTGAATCGTCGCCGTCATCCTACAACTACAATTTTTAAGATACATTTTTTTCTTCAATGAAATATGTTGTTGAAAGGGAGCCTGAAATTAAGTTATGCACAATTTTTGGAAAATATTAGTTTTCATATGATTTTGGGAGAAATAGAGGCAATGAAAAAAAAATTAAATACGTCTTCAATTTTTTCTTTTATTTTTTTCTTTGTGCGGTTGTCGCACCAATAGTTTCTAATATTAGCTCGAAATGATGTGCACTGTTGTATTAAACTAGGTCCGGGAAATTCTTTGAGAAATTTAAAAAAAATGCTGTAACGAGTGAAGTATGAGGCGCTGTTCGTTGACGTCGCAGGCTAAGCTTCGGCGCTATGCCCTGATTGATTGATTGATTTTTTCGTATTTCCGGGCGCGTCAACGGCTTCGCTCATTAGTCCCGTTAGTGTAGTGCATGTTTTTTCTCGGGAGATGGCGGTGATCTTCCCCTGCTGGATGGCGAGATCCGGCACCGACCTACTGTCGGCTAGCGGGGTTTCCCCCTAACCAGGACTCTGCCACCGCCCCAGCTGGGACAAGCTCCATGCTCCCGACCGGTCTCCTGGGATATGTGGTAGTGTAGTACATGTTAGTGTAAGTGTGTGTGTGTGGGAGGGTGATGATAGTACAAGGAAGAGGTGGGACAGATCGCGCGCGGTCCGTGGCCCGTTTGGTAGGGTACTGCTCCGGCATTGGCCTGGTGTTGATCGAGAAACCACGGAAAGCTACCGATCGGTGCAACCGGCCGCTAGAATTCTCCTCCAGACAGCAGCTGAATTCGACCTAGCTGAAAAGCTATATGCCCTGTCCCTGCACGAGGCATCGTTTCTTTGCCTCCTCTCCACTGGCCCTCTCGCCCTTCGTTCCGTGTTCGCCGCATTGCCCGCCTCTGTCGGCGCCGCTTCCCGCATCACTAATTCAACACCCGCCGCACCGGCGTTCCCCTCGAATCCCGCGCTCCTGGTCGCCTCCCAAAGCCTCGGCACTTCCACGCCTCCCCCCTCCCTCCTAAAACCTACACTTTCTTCAAGGGGCACACGTGTCTCTAAAACTTGTATTAACATGTGGATCTGCTTGTTGAACACTTTCAACGTACAGTCGACTCCGGATAGAGTGAATTCGGATATAATGAACTTTCGGTTATAGTGAACTAAAGTCACTAGCACCGACCGTCCCACATAAATAAGAAATATGCATTAGAAGATTCGGTTATAGTAAACTCTGAACATCGGTTAAAGTGAATTTATTAAATACAACTTTGAGAAAAAGAAATTCCACCTCAGTTTTCGGAATTCATTTAACAATATGGGTTTAGATGAAAATAGATATTTTTTGTAACATTTGTACTGAACGAAATGGATTTGAGGAACCGTGCCATTCAGCAAATTGCTTCATTTATCTGAGTCTGAAGACTTCATGCACGCAGATAGCAAGTTCAAAACTAGCGATCGATATTTAGAGGCGATTGGATATTTGACACTACCTCTGAAATAATCATACCAAATGTAGTAGTTGAAAAACTGTATTGCATTTTGTGATCATCGGATGTTGTTAACCTCTGATACAGTGAACGGATAGGTTCAGTGTAACCGGAGTCAACTACTATTTTTAGATTGGAGACTACACGATGATGAGCAGATAACTGCTTACCACTAACGTTAACCCTTTAATGCCAATCATTAAATTTGATTGTTTTCCTTGTAAATTTGCCGGACACCTTTTGGCTTCGTGCGTCAGTTGCTCGTCCAGCTTCATCAGCGGTCATCCTCTTCTCCGTGGGCGTCGTAGTTGGCTCAGGCGCGCGTTCGTGCGACTGTCCTCGGCAAAGGCGGGAACCGTCCGCGCGTTGTAGGAAGCAAATCGCTTGTGAGAGGCAGGGGTTGGTAGGGGGAGGGAGAGCAACGGAAAGGGATGGGGAAGAGAAACAGCAGGGACGCTCGGCGATGTCGACGGGGAGCCGTCAGACTCAGCCGCTGGCGCTGTTTGGCATATCGAATACTGATGGACCGACTCCGCTCAGGGAGTATGTTAGAGAATACGGGCTGCTCTTCAGAGGAATTCGTGTTTATTCCAAACAAGTAATAGTTTAGAGAATAAATGATTGATTTGGGATACACTGATGTGTATCTAGCCATTTGAATTTTACACTTTCGCCATCTACATACCTGCGCGGAAAGGAGAAAGTATTGAAATGCTGCCTCAGATCTTGACAATTTTTCGACAAAAAAACTTGCATTGTCAGGCTCTGGTAAAGAAATATTGGATAAATCTTGTCCTATTTGTAGTAAATTACGTCCTAGTAACACTATGTGTAGCCAGAATCGACGTTTTGTGGATTCTTGATAACGAAAGATTGGTTGTCGGAAAAAATATCCATCTTCCGTTTGGCCGTCTATGGTCAACCCTAGCGCCTAAACCATTCAGACGATTTTCTCCAAAATTTGTATTCACAATCTATCTGGACGCATTTGAGGCCTTGCGAGATTTAAAACTATATTTCGGTTTTGTGTGCTCCTACTTTACATGAAGCCTAAACAACACTTTCAAAATTTTCCCAAAACTGGCTTCCAATATTTTGAATTGACGTTTTTATGGGATAGCGGAAAGGACACTTCAAAAATTGCTCGTCTCATTTTTGTTTAAATCGCTAAATTTTTGAAAATTGAAAAAGTTAATTTTTTTTCAATTTTTGAATTTTCATGTAGCAATTATGGGGAGTGTCAGAAATGTTGAAATAAATAACGCGCTGAACTTGAAAGAAGCGGATTTATATTCATTCTACCAAACTAAAAGATATTCGAAAAAAATCAGCAAATGTAAAGGGCTGTATTGTAAATTATTCAAATACGACACCCTTGCGTGGTGGTCACTAATAAAGAACGTTGACTACTGTGGGGTTTCTCACTCCGAATTCGTAACTGTGTAACCGTTTCGTGCTTTCTGTTTGATAAGTGAAAGCGGCGGTGAAGGCGGAAGAAGGACGCGCGATGAATCCGGACCACATTAAATTATTCACGCAGCGAGTGGGCTTTGTGGAGATCGTCGTAAATCATTGCAGCCATCACGAAAGAGAGGAATTCAAAAGTAGCAGCTGCTACAAATGGCCTAAGCCAGAATCCTGCGTGGGGCGAGAAAAGAGCCTTTCTGCTTTGTTGCGTGGGGGCGACGACGGCGTGTGTCCACATTCCCTCGACTCCCTGGCACCACGCGATCGCATGATTATCGTTCCCTGGCACCTCGCCGACCTCCGGGTACTCTCTTGGGGCGGTTCCTTCCATCTGGTGGGCCAAGTATTAGACGGAAACGATTACAGGGTTGCGCCAGACATGCCAATGTAAGATGTTTTCAATCAGCCTTTTTTCGCGTTTTTTTCTTGTATGTGTTTACGTTTCAAGTAAACATGAATTATTCGTGTTTTTTTTCTTTTTTTCCTTTTCGAACATTCATGGATTTTGTGTGATTGTTCTTGTAGTCCTACTTGTTGTTTCGTCAGTGACAATTGAGTTTCCTCATCCTTGACCTTGCGATTGGTGGTTTGATATTCTTTCAATTATCTGTTTTTGTCTTACCAATCACCGTCCTCATTTTTATGTCTTATTTTTTGTGGGTTTTGAGTTTGATCTTATTTCATTTTTTTCTTACATTGGGTCTGTGCATATTATGTGTCTCTTCTTTCGTGTTTTCCTTTCTTGAGGTGGTTTCATCTCGCTTGTGTTGTGTGTTCTTTACATTACATCGTATTTAGAGTGTTGTTTTTGTCGCGTCGCGTCCATTTGAGAAGTCGAGTGCAGTCGACCGCGCGTGGGTGCGGGTGCGGAAGCTCTGACCAATCCTCCCGAAAAAGGATGCTCGCTTAGTCGCTCTCTTATTTTCGTCCTCTCTCTCTCTGTTTCATTCGGGGTTGCATTCAACAGCTGGCGGCTGCTAGTTGGAGAGTGTGTTTTGGACTGCACCAGACGCTGACACATAACTCACCCCTCTTTGAAAGAAGTTTTTTTAGTGATTGTGTTTACCTTGTCCGTGCGAAAACGTGTGCTGATGTTACGAATTAGTGCAATTATGGTTAGTCTAAATTCGTTCTTAGAGCAAATGGTGGTTTACAAGTTGTCGTTACGATAACGATAGAGCACTTTTGAGAATGATTGTAATGCATTTTATCGTAATATTTATTGTTTCAATTACGAACTGGAAGATAGTATATATTCTTTTTGTCTTTGAAGAATATTTTATTTGAATTCTGAATATTAACCCAGTTAGTTGAATTAGTCGCTATTTGTTCTGTACTTCTATTCTAGAATTACAAATAAACAGTGTGAAGCAGGTAAATTCAGCAAGAAAGTAGTGTTTTCACTACTTTCCTTTCTATCATCCATTCTATCAATTTGTTTTTTCTCGGAGTTTACCACTTTATCTTATTACCTAGGGTGATGGCTAATAGGCTTTATCTGGAGTAGGCGTTTGAAAGGCTTGACAAAACTACTATTAGCCTTTGGAAAACTACATACGTAATTTATGTACAATTCCATGGGATGATGAAACTGAATCAAAGTGAATATGAGGTTATAACATAGATAACTTGAAAAGTAATCTCTTTATACCAGACTGTTGGTGCTTTTTTATGTCAAGCTTATATCTTTTAATCGCTCATTTTGATTATATTAGCGCAATGAGTATGTTATCGCCCAACACTTAACCCGTTGGTTTTTCCACGTGCAGTTCTTGCGCTGCCACTGAGGGAGGCCGCCATCCTTAGAGCGGCGCCTGCCTCCGTGTTTTGCTTCGGCACCCCGCCCCGCCTCGTAGGATTTCCGACGCTACCTAGACAGCTAGGTCGAATTTAGTCGCTGTTTGGAGTAGAATTCTAGCGGCCGGCTGCTCTAATCGATAGTTTTCCTTGGTTTCTCCGATCATTACCAGGCGAATGCCGGAGCAGCACCCTAACAACCGGGCCATTGACTGCGCGCGATCTTCTTTTCCTCTTCCTTGTCCTATCCTACCCCCTTACTTACTTACTTACACACACACGCACACACATACTTACACTACACTACTACATATCTAGGGACTTATGTCCCGCAAGAGTTTATGAACCCGTGGGCGCCCGCAATCATGGTTTTTTTCAGAGTAATTTTTGTTCCCGCTGCTTTCCACGTACACATCGCCGCTGACCGTTCACCTCACTTTCGAGATAATGTCAAATAAAACACTTGAAGTTCCATGAAAAACAATATATATTGTTCGTAAGTTCTGGATGGCTAATCAATAGGCAAACTGTTACCCGTTCCGCTTCTGCGAAAATTTTTTCCTTTATTCTTGAACCACTGATTAATTATAACTAATACCTTCCTCAAATTTCGCAAATCTTCTATTCGCTTGAAGACGCTACTAGTTGGGTATATTAACAAGAGTTTGACTTTAAATCTAACGACAATCGTCAAGCGGCCATCTCGTCAGTCCACCGTCTTCCTAAACAAGCAGCCAGCGTCTTCCTAAACAAACTCGGCTTCATAGGAACCCATTACTTTACTCAATTGTTCGTTCCCTTACGGGCGGATACACTCGTACCAAGTTATATTTTCTCTTTGTAACAGTCCCGTCTGGGGCGGTGCCCCGCTGGTGGGAGATACCTGAGAAGGGGGGCATGTCGGTGCCAGATCTCACCATCCCGCGGAGGAAGATCACCACCACCATCACCTCCCCAGCAAAATATGTTCTGCTCTTACGGGACTAATGACCTAGCAGTTGACGCGCTCGGAATCACTAATCCATCTATCGTTCTACCTCACCTACTCCCGTCTCGTCATACCCCACCTCACCAAACCCCGCGTCGTCTCGCCCCACCTCGCCCCGCCCCGCTCCGCTACACCACTCCTTCCCGCCCACGGCACCGTCCCCAGCCTTCCGTCCATCCCCGCCCTATCTGTCCCTCCCCGCCCCACCCCGTCTCGTCCCGCTCCGCGCTATCTATCCACTCTCCATCCCCGCCCTATCTGTCTCTCCCCGCCCCGCCCCGCCCGGCGCTGCCCCGTCCCGCTCCGCGCTGCCGCTATGCGACAGCGTCCCCGCGGCTCGCTCGCTCTCGCTCCCGTCTTAATTGGATTCCGCCAACGGCGCTGCCGCCCTATGCTAATGCGTGCGTGAGAACCGCGCCCGCCGCACCCGACTCTGCGCCCGCCCGTCCAACTAACCCACCCACCCAACTAACCCACCCGCCCGCTCGCCCGTCCGCCCACCCGCCCGCCCGCTCGCCCTCCCGCCCGCCCGCTCGCCCTCCCGCCCGCCCGCTCGCCCTCCCGCCCTCGCCTGCTCGCCCGCTCGCCCGCCCACCTCGCCCGCCCGCTCGCCCGCCCACCTGCTCGCCCGCCCACCTGCTCGCCCGGTCGCCTGCCCGCATCGCACCGCTTCGGGACGGCGCGGGCGCTCGCAGGCTCTCTCTGCCCCTCTGAGAATCACTTCTCAAGATATTTCGCTCAGTCCATTATTTTCCTCCTTCAATGTATACTCATATATACAACTGTTCTAGCACTTCTCCAGTCGTCGATTCGATCTTTTACAGTGGAAACTTCGCCCAGCTTATCTTTTCTCCAAGCCAACGTTTTTCGGTTTCCTCTATGGCTATATATGTGCGAATTTTCTCTTTTTGCGAGAGCAGCAGTTTTGCTGTTTGGGTCGCGTTCGCCGCCTGGCTGCTCGAGGCCCTTCGCGGGAAGCGACCGGAGGGGTCGCTCTCGGCGCTGGGGAAGTGACTCCGTTTTGTACGTGTGTTCCATTCCGGAATGCTCTTACCTTCCCCTTAGTATCCTCTATATAGCGGTTCAGGGAACTGGAAGACTTTAGCTTGCAGAAGAGGTAAGCTGTGAGAAGTTTGCTCTGTAAAAGATAGGATAGACGACTGGATACGTGCTAGACGAGTTGTGAATGTGAGTGCACAGTGGAGGAGGAAATGTACGCGAAAAATACGACTTTGGGTTTTACTACTTGCACGGAACGTCTGGTCATGCTGTCTTCTCATCGTTACAAATTATGAAACGAAAGTGGAGAAAAATGAGTTCCTGGTAGTATTTTAAACATTAAGGAAAATGTTATGATCAAATACTTTACTGAAGTGCTTCATATTTTCTTTGGTCAGGTATTGCTAAATTTGAAAATAAAAGGGATTTCAGCGACGTGTTCTGTGTTGAACACTCAGTTTGTAAAATTTTGCGTTTAAACCATTGTGTTTAACTTGTATAACACATGAGAAGTGAAATAATGCAATATTTATTTTATTCACCCAAGTGTATCCTTTTATGGTGTATAAATACACATACATGACATACATTCAAGATCAGATTTTAATATATCTACTTTCGTATTTTTTATTTTAATGAATAATGTATGAGGTACACAAAATGAATTTTATTATGAATTTACTTTCTGTATTTCAACATTCGAAATGGCAATCGCATGTATCATCAAATGTTTCCATCCTTTCAAATCCGAGTACGTGCTATTTACGCAGCCGTGTATGGACATTTGTATGACATGTGCCTTCGATAAACTAATTAATAACGGAGCGATGTTTGGCGTAGTTTTCGCAGGCGGGGGAGTGTCCCTCAGTGAAGGGTTGCTCAGTATGTCAGTCGTGACGACCGAGGTTCCATGCGCAAAATGTCAAACATGCATTAAACAAGTTTAATACAGTAGAATGCACTATATTTTTAGAACAAAGCTTTGGCAAGTGAAGTCAAAGCAACTTGCAAGATTCATGGAAAGCCCTTCTTTGTTAGCTGACACTTCATTAAATAAAGAAGACATTTCTAACTTGAAGGAATTCTGAGTATGACGACCGTAAGGTTCAGCCTAGGATGCAGGGGTGTCCGAAATGTTTCTCTGATAATTAACTTTTAAAAAAAAGTTAATTTGCACAAAATGTATTACAGTAACTTGTTGACTTAGTGTGTGAAGAATCCGTAGTTGTCTCTGCAGAAACTTGTCTCTGTAATTTAAGTTTTCTCCTACTTAAGTTTACATAAATGGAAGTCGGTTGATACTTAAGTCTTAAGCTCTATACTTGTATTAAGATGACTGTTGTAAAATTTTAACATATTTAGACATTGCAATATTAATAAGCTTTTGATGAGCTCATTGTTACATGATGTTATGAATGCCATTTGTAATCAATTGCATTAATTTTACATATAAATAACAATTACTCATATGAAAGAACAAATGTAACGAATTGTTTATTTTGGCTTCACCAAACCTCTAAAATTTCATTACATGCATACGAGAGCTGTTGAATTCATGCATGTTTACTTTACTTTGAAATATGTTGCTGATCCAGTGCCAGTATTTTGGGTGTGATATCTAAATTAAATCGACTTTGTCTACCTACATTTCGCTTCTGTCCCAAACTTCAGCATTAGATCGACTGGTGACGTCCTCTTCGAATCTGTCGCGGCACAATGTTTGTTTTTGAAGTGTGCACCGATTGACTGTGGTTGCAGGATACCTTGCTGAAAGGAGTGGAAGATGTAAACACGTGAGTGAAGATGAGATAAATGCAGCTAGTGAAACAAATTTGTTAAAGAAAAAGAAAGAAAGAAACTCGTCGCGGGAGATGGATTGCGGACTTTGGAAAGCAGACAACTCGACGTGTTTTCTGTTTTCTTCTTCTTCTTTTTCTTCGAAGCTGTTCGTATATAAGGACTTGTTAAGGAACTATTCTGTCGCTCACTGTTATAAAATTAAGATCAAATTACATAATTAGCAACTAGTGTGGCGACTTAAAAATATAACACCGTGACGGCTGTGATGGAAAATTTTGTGTTAGTATTTGATCATGACTGTAGAGCGTGCTGTGTGAAAAAGGAAGCAGGAATGAGGGTATTTTAAGTTGAATGTTTTCGAGGCTTTTTGGTCTGTTGGTGAAGATTGGAATGGAGGGGGGGAGAGAGGAAGTGGTGGTGGTAGGGGAGAGGACGTATGGAGCGCGTGGCGAAAGGGGGCGGAGCGCTCTTTGTCCGCCGGAGCGGAGCGGCGGTGGCAGTGGGGGTGGAGCGGCGCAAGGCGGAGGTCGAGCCGCAAACTGCCGGGGCGACCCCGCCCACGCCCACGACCCCGTCGCACTCGCTGCGCCGCAGGTCACTTGGCCGTCCCTCGAGCGCTGCTTGTTGCGCGTCTGGGGACAGCCGCCGCCGCCGCCGCCGCCCCCGATGCCGCCGCCTCCGCCGCCGCCTCCGCCACCGCCGCCGCCGCCGCCGCCGCCGCCCCCGCCGCCGCCGCCGCCCCCGCCGCCGCCGCCGCCCTCGCCGCCGCCGCCCCCGCCGCCGCCGCCCCCGCCGCCAGCCGCCGCCGCCGCCGCCGCCGCGACGCGCCGCGCCGCGCCGGCTGGACTGAAGAACAAACGCTCCGGGGCGAAGTCGAGAGATTGGGCAACTGCCCCATACACGTATTGCCTCCCTCTCATACTGAATTGTGCATTGGCGAATGGCGAAGTGCGACACTTGCCACATAATTTTTGAGGCGGCGATGATATAACGGTTAGCGTGTCGGGCTGTTATACCCATGTTTGCGGGTTCGAACCCGATCGAAGTCGTGGTTTTTAAGGGCGAAAAAATCCTTCGTACGCCTTCCTTCGGAGGGAAGTAAAGCCGGCTGTCTCATGTTAGTAGATTTACTGCATGTAAAAGATCCTCAAGCCTAAATGAAGCCTCTGAGCCAAATTCAAATCGCCTGTTTCGTCGCCCTAGTAAGACCTTCTTTCTCCCCTAGTAGGTGAACGGAGCGTAACGAAATTTGCGTGGTCAGACGGAAGAGCAGGCCTCATGGCCTGAGTCTCGTCACGTAAAATAAGGCATTCATTCATTCATTCATTCTTTCATAATTTTCAAGTTCGGAGATGGAATGTTTTTAAATATAAGGATAGGTGATATCGCAACGCAAATTCCAGTAATCGTTTGAAGCATGTGTCCGGTTACAAACAAACAAAACGTTAGCTACCATAATTATATATAGTGCACCAGGAAAGTATCTCCGCACTGAGCCGAGTCAGGGACTCGCATTAAAATTTGCTTTCATGTTGGTGACAACTAGATTACTGGGAAACAAGTAAAGTGGACGACACTTCCAGCATATGTTATGATTGTTCTGAGTACGCAATTTAGATTTTAGAAGCTGCAGCTCGTGCTACCAACGTAATTTCTGTTGCTAGCACTCTCACCAACAAGGCGCCACTACGGAGAGAATTCCCTGGCGCCGTCTATGATGCGTTACGTTTTTAATGAAGGTGAATAGTAGGGCTTCTTGCTTTAGTCCGCTGCAACATACACGTACACATCTAGGTCAATATAGAACACTTCATTTACATTATCTGTCTTCACAGTAAATTGTGATTGTATTGCTCCAGAATTTGTTAACGTCCCTCGTTTCATTTGTCTTCCAGAAAACATTCTGAACGACAGGAAACAGTATTTTGGGGCAGTTTAGGTTGACGGTAGAACGCAAATTTTGAACTTTTCTGACGTTTTATTTTCGTACGGTGTAATTGGAAGGGTTCAGATAATCTTGATATTTTAAACAAATAATTTTCATTTCGAGTGAATAGTGAGGTTTATACTCAACTAAATTCTCTGATTTTCACTTTTTAGGTGATATAATGGACACTGAATGTGTTAATCAATAGCTCGTGTTAACCGAATTTATGGAATAGGAAATAAATTTTAAGAATTTCTTACAATTAATAGTATTAATACATAATTGCCATCATTTGTTAATTATTTGATTATTCCAGTTGATCTATTTAAAGCAGTCGAAACTTTGTCTTCGCGCAGACTTGTGTGTGTGAGGTTATAGATGTATCAACGACATTATAAGTGGAAAACATTTCAATTCCATTTTCAGAAACATGATCACCTCTTGTGTTCACAATGAATACTGATTGTGTTGTTCCAGAATTTGTAATCATCTTTCATTTCTTGGAAACTTAATACTGAACGAGATGAAATAATGTTTTGGCAGTTATTCTTTTTTTCGTATTGTATGTAAAACCTTTCTCACTTTAGTACAGCTTTTCATTTGTACGGTGTAATCGGATGGGTTGAGTACTTGCAATTTATTTTGAATTTGTCTTCCACTTCTAATATTAAAACCAAAGATTTCTTTTTTAATACAGTGGGTACGGCGATCGAGACCAATTCACAAAAATATAAAAATTAAGCAATAGCGCTCCCTAGTCTGCTGAGTACATTTTTTGATATTCACAATGCTTCCCAGCTATGTTTGAGTTGTGAAGATCTTTTAAGTCAGAAGAGATAAACCACATATGAACGGTCTTTCGTTTTTTATTGCAGAAAATGATTAGTGATAGATATTATTCATTAAATTATTAAATACGAATGTGAATTCAGTATAAATTTATATCTCAGACCAGTGTTATTCAAACTGACAGGCGTGCCTCTCCAGAGAGGCGTCAGAACTTGGTAATAATTGAATAAAATAGTGCTCTAATATTTGATAATGCTCTAATTATTTCTAAATTTCACAACATGAGAACAACAACTTACTGATCTTTCGTCAGACATTACACTAAAACAGTGTATATAACTGCAACATTGTCCGAATTTTGGTGCTCCGTAAGGAATGAGTATCCAGTTAAGTAAGAAGACCTTGCGTGTGTAACGTCCACGTTATTTTGCCTTAATAACTTGCCGTTACAAATTTATACATCCATACAACATCACTTTATTATGTTGTATCGTCACTAATTTAAATATCTTTAGTGACGTTCTTCACTTTTCATGTAACACATGAGATAGTTTCTTTGAAAAAAAACAACAATTTATTCAACCTTTCAAAGGATACATACAAATCCTAATTCAATTTTTGTATCAACATATCCTTTTTTTGTCTCTCAATCTCTATCAACAACTTTTAATTCTCTTGTCAACACTCCCTGTTACTATCGTAACATTTAACAACCAAATATCAGTCTCCAATATTTGTTTATAAATATTATGTTAACTTTGTTGCAAACCTGCCAGCGAAGTTGAAACGTTACACGTGTTCAGCTTCCTGTTGCCACTACTTTCCTATGTGAAACAGGTTTTTCGGCCACGGCGGTGACCAAGGCAAAATATAGATCAAGAATAAATCTCCAGAATGAGATGTGTTTTACCATATCTAAATTAGTGCAAGATTCGATGAACTGTGTGACACCAAACGAGCCTATCCATCTCACTGACATTTCTGAAGTATCAGTGTGTTAGTTTTTTACATTTTTCCTTGCAGGTTTCTTCACTTTGTCGAACATTAAATAAAGTAAATTCTTACAGCAATGAATATTGCAAATCACTCGCAATAATTATTTTGTACACTGTAAGTATATAATAAAATAAACAGGATGGCCTTACTTGCCGGAGAAAAATACTCAACAATTTAATTTTAAAGAGGGGAGCACTGTGCAGAATTTGTAACCTAAAGGGAGCCACGGCAGCAAAAAGTTTGAAAACCACTGACCTAGACATATCCCATTTCCGGCGTGAATCCTCGCTTCTCGACATTTTATGATAAGTTCCAACTTTCGAAGCCTTTTTGTGAAGCAGTGTTGATTTTGGTGGCTTGGATGTTTTCTGCACAGGTTCATTTGTTTTTAGATCATCATATGATGACGTGCACTTTTTAAATATCTGAAATAATGTTGGATATTATCACGAAAAGGGGGAAACGATTCTATACGCCGTTGTGCTCTCACTAGTTTTGTAAAAACATTGATTAATGCAACCCGCACTGCATCGATGTATTAAGAGATTACGTTGCAGCTGTGCGGGCAGGGACTGGTCAGTACGAATGGGAGGGGCGCAGGGCGGTTGGCGCAGGGAGGGCGTGACTTGACTTGACGGAACGGAACGGGTCGAAACGGGTCAGGACGAGGCGGTGTGGAAGTGGTGCGTTTGAGGGCGGCACCGTAAGATAAATAAAATTGCTTTCTTTGTACACTGTAGGTGCAATTCATTCCTACTCCTGTTCAATAACTGACCGTAATGAATAAATACCCGTGCTATGAGATACTAGTGACGAAGTGCAACTTGCGTACCGCGCCCTGCAGCTTTTGCAGTGCGAGAGGAAGCGCCTCCTGCGAGGAAAATGGAACTGGATTGATTGGTGATTCCGGGTCTGTCAACTGCTAAGGTCATTAGTTTCGTAAGTGTAGTGTATGTTTTTATCGCGGGAGTTGACGGTGATCTTACTCCGCTGGATGGCGAGATCCGGCGCCGACCAACCTTCCGGCTTCCGCGGCTTTCCCCAAGGTATCTTCCACCATCGGGGCACCGGACCAACTGGCACGATCTCTAAGCTTTCGACTTGTTCCCGGTTATGTATGGTAGTGTAGTGAATGTGAGTGTAAGTGAGGAATGAGGGTAGAACAAGGAAGGGGAAGGAAAGATCACGTGCGGCCCGTGTCCCGTTTGTTAGTGTTCTGCTTCGATGTTTGCCTGGTGTTCATCGAAGAAAACACGGAAAAATACCGATCAGAGTAACCATCCGCTAGAATTCTCCTCCAGATAGCGGCTGAATGCCCTGAACCACTTGAGCGGGTAAAATTGAATTGGAAGTGTCGTTCCCTCTCTCAAGTGGAGCCGTCGCCGTCGCCGTCGCCGTCGCCGTCGCCGTCACCGTCGCCACCGCCACCGCCACCGCCACCGCCACCGCCACCGCCACCGCCACCGCCACCGCCACCGCCACCGCCATCCCCACCGCCGTTCCTGCCGCCGCCGCCACTACCGCCGTCACCGCCGCCGCCGCCGCTGCCACCGCCGCCTCCCCCACCGTCGCCGCCGTCGCCACCCCCACTGCCGTCCATGCCGCCGCCGCCACCACCACCACTCCGCCGCCGCCACCCACGCCGCGCCACAGCCGCCGCCGCCTCACCCGCCGTCGCCACCCCCACCGCCGTCCCTGCCGCCGCCGCCGCCACCACCACCACCTCCGCCGCCGCCGCCGCCTCACCCGCCGTCGCCACCCCCACCGCCGTCCCTGCCGCCGCCACCGCCGTCGCCGCCGCCGTCGCCGCCGCCGTTGCCGCCGCCTCCGTCCCGCGTCGCATTTTGCGGAGTGCGCGTTCCGCCTGTCTGCAACCAGCGCGTGGCGCGCCGGGCGCTGCTGCAGGGAGGCGATAGCTGCACTGCAGTTTCTCACGCTGCCGATACCTATGCACCAAAGCAAACAAAGGCGATGCAACCTTACCAGCTTCACTTACTCGAAACTGACCGCGTTTTCATTTCTACCACAGCTCCGTTCTAGCTGCAGAGCTTTCAGCTTGTTTCATGAATAGTTCAGAGACGATTTCTGTTACCACACACACCTCCGATTCTGCGCCGATGTTTCGCTGGTGTCTCGTACTCTTCTCACACTTCTGGTCCAAAATACTCGTTGTGTCCTTCGTATGTTGGATTGATTTAGCAAATACATGAGCTCTTTTATTGAATTCTGTTAGAATGAAATCACTATCGAGTGTTCAGCCTTTCATCTTTATGTTGTTACTTCAAATTAAAAAGCGGCTATTGTACTATCCAATGTTTTATTATTTATTTTTATTTTCTTGCTAATTTGTTAGCAGTATTTACCTATTGAGAAGAAATAAAAGAGATCATCTTCGTCAACATATTACAAATTACTGTTTTCTGCACAAAGCCCAATCTCATGTATCTAAATACAATAGTCATATGGTAATATTGATAATATATTGCAATGATTTTCAGTTAATCACACTAATTAATTATATAGTAGGTTTCCTTAACATTAGTAATTTGACACAAACACGATACATGTTCTAATGAACAGTTCATCCAGTTCAGTTTATACACTATATCTACTTATTATAACTCAAACATTCTAAACAAAGATACTCATACTCTTTTCGTCCATTGTAGTAATAGAATATACTGGAACGAAAACATTATAATTTGTTTTATGCTCATATAATGTGTGCTAAACTTACTAGTTTATTACAAATGCCCTTAATTTAATGATGGTTGTAATAAATGAACAACGAAGTTCATTGCCGAATTTAATTCTAACAATTATATACCATATCATTGGCTCGGAGTCTTTTTACCCCTTTGTAAATTGTTCGGTTGCATAAAATATATGTATTTTTTCAGTGAACATTTTACATAGCTAGCATATTCAATTTAAGTGAATTTTATGACACTTTTTTGTGTATATTTAATTCAAATTTATTTATAACTGGACTTGATAAACTATTCCAATAACTGAAGTGAGCAGAGCTAGAGTTAGGCATTTCTCTACCTCTGCATATTGCGAATGTCTTTTCGCGATATATTGTTCTGCGAAATGAATGCATGATTCTATATGCGGCAGTTGTAGACGGCTTGTCTTTTGTGTCGGCTTAATTGTCTTTTATTGCCTTTTTCGAACTTATTTGTTTTTAGTGTTTGGATACAGGCCATGCAATTGATTGTTAAAATTAAATTAAAGTTTAATAGATTGTTAAAAAGAATCAGGAATATTCGAAAAAGGTTGGAAGCGTTTATCGTAACAATGCAAAATATATTTCACACAATGTATTCATACTGCGTAATGAATTTCAGTTTCGTATGTGTATTCTTTAATATTCATAAGCCTTAGTGATGAATGAGTTAGGAACCTGTGAGTTGGAACGTGTTATTAAATATGCAAATGTGCCAACACAATGTCCGTAGGGAAATGATATCGTCTTAGCATTGGTTTAGAATCTTTAAATTGTGATTTGGATGGTTAACGATGTCAAAATAGGAAGGGCTTTTTCATTATTGACTTCCAAAACTCATTTATTTGCAGGGGCTGAATATTTTGTGGCCAGTAACGAAAACGTTTACTTTCCTTTGAATTGTAAATTAACACCGCACAACTGTTTAGAAATCCAAAATTTCATTTAGAAAAGCCAGAGATATGCAGTGTGATCGGAAAGTTGGAAATACGCACGCGGAGGTAAAATTGTCATGGAGTTAACAGTCGAGAATGGAGGCCGCAAGGTAAGCAGGCGAATATTTTAGCAGGGGCGTGTTTTTATTTAAACTTTGCATAATGGCGCGGTAAAACACGCCTCCAGAGGGAACTCAACTTTCCCCTTTCGCAGAGCCGCTCATGTGGCCGGCGGTCGCGATGAAATCTCCTGCCTCTGCAGCGAGATCCGAGTGCCCTGTTTTATTAAATGCGAGCTCGAGCGTGCAGTCGCGTGGCCACTGCGTCCGAGCTCGTGAAATGAACGGTCGGTGCAGGGCGTGGTTTTCGTTCGTTTTCATTCTCCCTGTCACGGCCCGATGACGTCTCTTGCCGTTCATCCTTTCTGAATTTCCTTCTTTATCAATTTAATAAGGACTCGAAGCAGTTGTCAAGTAATCGTGTTCCTACGCCTAGTTGTCGTAAAAAGAGCTGAATGGCGATCGGAAATTAATTACTGTAATTTTATTGTTTCGCCTTAACATCTACTTACGTATTAAAATGAAATTATTGTAAAACTGCTAAAAAATGGCGATTTTTCTATGAAAAACTCATTTTATGGATCCCTGGTATCAAAAAAGTGGATAAATTCTGTTTCTATTTGTAGTCAATTATTTTCTCTAACATATCAAGTGAGAATGCAAGTTTTGTGATCCTTGATACTGAAAAATCGATTGACGGAAAAATCTTTGTCAGAGTGTATTCTACGCGAGCGCCTGCAAATGACTTTCTCCAAACTAAAACAGAAAACCATTCAAATTTTTTCCAAAATTGATATTCCCTGGTCGATATGGCTGAACGAAGCTGTGCGAGTTTGAAACCGATATTTTGATGTTTGATTGCTTATTGATGTCCGAAATATGAAAATATTTTAAACTTATCTCGTAAATAATTTTTTATTTAATTGTATTATATTGAAGTCAACTCTCTACACACGCAAAATTATATCAATTTCTCTGTTAACTATGAGATCTCTTATAAATTCAAATTTCATTGTACAAAACTTCAACAACAGAAAATGTATGACCATTATATCTGAATGCTGAGTGTTTAATAGACTCGATCCTTTTTTTATCACTCCTGCAGAGTGAATGTTGAACTAGTACTAAAAAAAACAGTACGTGAACTTGTGTGTCCCCGGGGAGAGGACAGCGAGTACAGAAAATGTTCATAATATAAGCATAGCTTTGGCGCAGTTTTGGAACTCACCGTATATGAAGAGTAACTTCCCGAAACTGTCGGTTCTCTATAGCTAAATACTCTATTACTGAAACAACGCGGTTCTCCGAGTGGTCGGATGGCAGTGGCGAGCGCTGGCCGTGACAGGGTGACCTGGCCACTTTCTGGGAAAATGGATAAAATTAGGGAATTGCATTGCTCTGGGAAAAAAAATCAGAGAATTCGTGGAAGAATCGTTAGAAGTCAGGGAAAATTTTGAGATGGTATTAAAACCACACGTTATTCCTAAAAAATAGTACAGCATTATTTTTTGCTCCATTTTTAATTGTATAGTGTTTTTAAGTTCGTATATTATCAGGTCGAAATTTGAGAGCTAACAAATGAATTTCATGCTTGCTTTAGTAGATTATTTAAGTAGTGTGAAAACTACAAATTTTAGAAGTGGAAAAAATATTTAGAAGTGGAAACAATTTCTCTAGAAAACGGGTAAGTCAACAACTCTGAACTGAAACCAATTTCCATGACTTTTTTCGGTTTTCCAGAGCAGTTATTTATTTTTCACTTATAAGATAGGTAGTTTTTCACAGTATTAAAAAAATATTGAAGGAAGCCTGATACTATTTTTTCAGTTTTATGATTTCAATGTGATAAAGAACAAATACAAAGAATACTCTACAAATAAAAATTGAGCCACAATTTTTTTCTCGACTAATCCTTTTAAAAAATAATATCTAGTTTTGTAACCATTTCAAAATTTTCCCTGACTTGTAACGATTATTGTACAAATTCCCTTACATTTCCAGGTAAATGCAATCGCCTAATTTTTCCAGCAAGTGGCCCCCCTGAGGCCGGGAGGGGGGTGCGCGTCGTGAGCGGCGCAGCGTCGGTGTCAATCACGGCGCGCGGCGCCTCTTGCCTCGGGGGGGGGGGGCTAACCTCGTTACGGTAGTGCAACTCTGCGGCGCGCGCTCCAAAAATTGCGTAACGAAATTACCACCTAACGAGCAGCGCGCGCGGCGATTGCGGCCCCGTGGAGGGGGGAGGGGGAGGGGGAGGCGAGCAGCGATCGGAAGCCGATTGCGGCCTCTTCTGTTCTCCTCCCTCCGCCTCCTCCTCGACGACGAACTCTTCCAGGCGACCGCGCCGCGCTGCGTTGCGCCGTTTTTCTTCGAGAAAGTTTTCCGTTAGTGGTGCTGCAACTGGACATGTTTTCTGGCATTATTTCTAACTGTAGCAGTTTTTGAAAATTCGTAGAGCTCAATCTAAATGACACTTGCTCCATTTTTTTAAAGTCCTTTGTTCTAAATGTGGATACAATTTTTAAGAACAAATTTGGGAGTCGTTTTTGAGAAAGGTTTTTATTTTATCGCCCTTACTTCCTAAGAAGAGAAAGTATTGTAATCGTACGCCGGAAAATGGCGAAAAACTTGCCCCAGAAAAATTCTTAATACCGGGCTCTGGTAACGAAATAGATAATTCAATATTTGTTTGTGTATTGTGTAGAACATTGTAGTATATAAAAGTTTACATAAAAATTGCCGGTAGTCGTCTTAATCACTGCCGAATTGATGATGAAACATGGGGTGATATATGTTCTCCACAAACCTCACAAAAACACGGAAGAAGATGCACGCTAAATATAGTTTCCTCGACTTGCTGCACCGATTTTAATGCTTGTTAAAAAACAAATTTTTGTGTACCGTTGCACATGAATTTTTGCTGTAATTTTTTCCATTCGTGATTAATATAATAAAAAAAATATTTGTTATTTCTAGTACTTAGGTGTTTATTCCCGCCATCATCAACTTTTGTCATTCCTTTTAACTTCGGATGTTTGGCCCTTGCTAATCGCATGTGGGCCGTCGGGTGCATATCAGCTAAGGAACTTCCGAGAAATCAACTAGGGAACTTCCAGATAAGAGGTATTTGCGTACAATAGGGCGGCTGAATCGGCTTTTAGGGTATTTGTGGGTCTCAGAGCCGAAATTCACGGCGGATGAACAAGAGGAGATAAGCAGTTTGCGTGGTTTCAGTGTGTTCCTTGAATTATAATGGAATACAGATAAACTGTTTAGTATGTGTGCGGAGTATCTTGTTTCTACATTCAAGATATTAGGTTATTTTAGCGTGTGACAACATGAATGTTAATGCATCAACACATTTGTGCGCCGTAATTTTTATTCGTATTCATTGTTCTTTCGTTTTACATTACTTACGGATTACATTGTTCTTTAACTTTACATTTTTACATTTGTTACTTTACATATGTTCTTTAACTTTACATTTTTCTTTAACTCGTTCACATGAGTAGCAATATACGCAATCTATATTTCGCAAAACGAGGTTTTCAGAAATTATGTTTTGTTTTCTGTTGCAGGTAAGTGCTACTGAATTTCGACAACCCATCCATGGTGCTGTGAGAGTAAGTTGATGAAATAATTCTTTAGACCCGAGGCGCATAAAGACGGTTGCGGCTGCCCGACGCCGTTGAGGAATTCGACAATTTCGCGTCGTTCGCCGTGAGAGCGGTGTGCCGGGACGGCCGTGCGGCGCTGTCGGGGGGTGTTTGCTCGGCCACCTTTACGACGCAGCGGTAAACCGCGTTTCTTTCCCCGCCGATAAGGCGGCGCTCCTTTACGACCGCAGCACACGACGCCCCGACCCGCGCCGCGCCGCGCCGCGCCGCGCCGCCCCGCCCCCGGAGACGCCGGGCAAGGGCACCGCGCCGCGCGCCCCGGCGGAAGGGCATAGGGCGGCGATTGATTGATTTTTTCGTGTTTCCTGGCGCGTCAACTGCTTTGGTCATTAGTCCCGTTAGTGTAGTACATGTCTTTTTTCGCGGGAGATGGCGGTGGTCTTTCTCCGCTGGATGGCGAGATCCGGCGCCGACCTACCGTCGGCTAGTGGGGTTTCCCCCTAACCAGGACTCTCCCACCAGCGGGGCACCGCCCCAGCTAGACAAGCTCTACTCTCCCGACCGGTCTCCCGGAATATGTGGTAGTGTAGTGCATGTTAGTGTGTGTGTGTGTGTGTGTGTGTGTGTGTGTGTGTGTGTGTGTGTGTGTGTAGGGGAGAGGATAGCAGAAGGAAGAGGAAGGAAAGATCGTGCGCGGTCCGTGGCCCGTTTATTAGGGTACTGCTCCGGCATTCGCCTGGTGTTGATCGGAGAAACCAAGGAAAACTACCGATCAGAGCAGCCGGCCGCTAGAATTCTCCTCCAGACAGCGACTGAATTCGACCCAGCTGAAAAGTCAGTGTCAAAAATCCCGCCGCCGTGGGAAGTGTAACCTAGGACCTCCCGGTCAGAGGCGCTGCAGTGACATCACTTGATGCACTGATCTACCGCTCCCGGTTAGGGCGGCGACAAACGCGTGAACGAGCGACGAGATCGCCGAAGTGGAACTTCGTAATGGCGGAAGGAATTATTGATTCGAGTAGTTAATTTTTTTATAGTCAATATCTTAAGAAGAATTTAAAAAAATCAGGACTTGTTTCAAGCAGGAATTTTTTTTCTGATTTGATATTTGGAAAGTAAACGACACAACGAAAAGTGTAGGTAGATTAGGAGACAAGATGCGGAGGAGATACGATTTTACTTTCTCGCTTTATTACGTGTACGTAGTAAGGAGAAAGTAATTGGAATTCGTGTTAATGAGGGATTAATGTAATTAGTTCTTGCACCAAATGCGCTACGATTGGTAAACAGTGTTTGTATGTGAAGGCTGAGTTGTGTTATTATGGACGGAAATGCGGTATTAAAATACTTGTTAACCGTTTGCTAATGCAAGAAATTACGTGCTATGAATGTACGAAATATCAATTGCGTATTTAATTGAGAATATGAAAAAAATTATAACTAAGAAATAATTTCTTATATTAACGCTTAGTACATACCAACTTATTGTAAGGCTTTTCAAATGAGCTTCCGGTTAGTGACATCTTAATCGGGAATAAGTAAGATTAATTGCTGCTCAAAATTTTATAAACTTTTCAATTATTGTATGTGAGAGTTAAACAATTTCTACATTCGGCGAAATGAGACACATCAATAATAATCAGAAAGGGATATGTGTTTTTCCTTATTCTCATAATTATTTTTTAGAATAATTAAAGTTAATGACTTTTAAGGTTGCACACAATCTGAAAGAGATTTTATGAAAAAAGTATTTAACACTTTTCTCGTAGCAGTTTATGTTACGAGAAAGTCGAAGATTTTTCGCCTTGTGCGAGCCAGAACATGACTGACGATTCTATGTAAGAGCAGTTTCTGCGGGAGCTTGGGGCTCACAATTTACCGGGAAGCCTCTGGCCGGCGGGAGGGGGGGAGGCAAACAAGTGAAGGCGAGGCAGCGAGGGTTGGTCGGCCAGTCGTCACCCCCATTTGGCGCTCTTCCGCCTCTATTGTGTGCTCGTGCTCCCATGGCATCGCTCTCTACTCGGCTCTTGGGGTGCCTCGCCCTGCGTCAGCCCGCTCCATGGCATTTTTCCCTTCATTTTTCACCGTTCCGCCCTTGGACTGCGTCCCGCCGCCCTCCCGCGTCATCTCACCTTTCGCCTCATCGCCGCTTCCACTCATTTGGGCTCCGGCCGGCTGCTCGCCGGCGGCCGCGCCGCGTCGCGAGGCGCAAAACCGCAGATCTCCCCGGGGGCCGCGCGAGCTCCGCCCTCGCGCCGCTTGGCTGCGCTGTAATCTCTTAAGTACACACGCCCCTCCGACCTCCGGCGGCGTCCCGCCGGGCGGACTTCATTTTTAATGGCGGGGGCGCGCGGTGCAAGGCAGCTCTGTTGGCGGACGCGGGGGGCGTGAATCACCGGGTGACGTTGTAAACACGGTGGCCGTCGTGATTGAGAGACAGAGAGAAAAGTAATAGGTTAAAAGCATCAGAGGGAAAGGAAACACGACGGTAATTAGCGTCGCATTCCGTGTCCAGGATGAAGCTTTCAAAAAGCACGATCTTACTCTAGGGCATAATGAATACCTCTGGTGAAGGAAGGACGCGGAAGCCTGTCCTAAAGGAGGGTTTCTTCAATTCTTCCCTCTTTGGGAGTGCTGGGTTAATGAATAAAGTAAGGGCCACTTGTTATTGGCGAGACATCGGGGGCAGTCGCTACGAGTCCGAAGCTGGGGGCGTCAGAAAAGGCGAAGTGAACGAGGCGAGTTGGAAGTTGGCTCGGGCCGTGGCGGGTAGAGTGGTGTGCGGACGTGTGGCGGCGCGGGGGAGCGGAAGAGGCGCAGTGGGGCAGCGCCGCCGGTGCAGGAGGTGGGCGTGGCCGGTGGAGTCTGCGCCAGCGGAGTGTGAGCGGAGGGTCCGCGCGGCGGACGGTCCCCTCGGGGAGGGTGCGGCGCGGGGCGGCGCGGTCAGGCGCGGAGTGCGCTCCCAAACCGCGTTATCTTATTTTCGCACCGCCGCGCCGCCCGGATGGAGGAGGTGGGCGTGGCGGCGCGGCAGGCGGTCGCGCTCCGCGGGGCGACGCGTCCCCGGATCTTGGAAGTTGTAACTCACGCCGGCGCCGGCGGTGGCGGCGGCGGCGGCGGCGGCGGCGGCGGCGGCGGCGGCGGCGGCGGCGGCGGCGGCGGCGGCCGACCCGAGGGGGACAGGACGGGCAGAGGAAACTCGGCTTCAAGTACTTCCGAAAGGATTATTGACGCAGTGAGACATGAAATATGAATGGAAGGGTTTCCTGGACGTCCCGGTGGGCTTGCTCTTATCTAAAGTGTTGATATACCAATGCTTGTGTATTTATGTAAAAATAACTACATCCCTGAGTCTAGAAAGGGACAGCAAAATGAGAATTAAAATTATTCTAAACTATATTCAATAAATCATTAAATAAAATTCATTTCTCCCCTAAATCAGTAAAATTCAATTCTTCAGGCAATGAAATGACAAGAAAAAGTGGACGATTATTGAGGAGCAAAGGAGCGGTTGCGGAACGTGGAATTTTGGGTCAACTCTCCGACTTTGCTCGCTAGCTCACGGTGTCTGCCATGGCTGAGCCTAGTTTAATTCCCACGCTTGAGGGGTAAGAGATACATGTTGCAAACATGACGTATTCCGTTCACCGAAACTAGCAAACTCCGCCTGCCTGAGCGCAAACTGCAGTCACTCATCTACAGAAACTGAGACGATTTTAAACGAAAACCATAACTATAGTTACAACTATTTTTACACGACCGAGAAATGAGACGATGAAAAATGCTTTTGAAGAATGGAGTTGGAAATAATAAGCCGGAAGAGTGAAAAGGACATAAAGTAAAAGATAAAAATTCAGTAGTTTAAAAACGGGAATTTTCATGTTATAATAATGTCATCTGACAAGCTCATAAATAATTTGCAGTGTAATGAGCAAATTGAATATTTAGAATTGTAAGTCTGCAGACGGATATAAACAGGAACATAAGCGTTCCTTTGGAAGTACATGTAATCTGAGAGGGCGTAATGCCAAAACATGTCACAGGCGACCTACCCATAGTACTGTCTTTCGGACAAACACATTGGGGAAGGTTAGTCCCCCTTCTCTTGCGAAAAAACTCTCGTTAACTACTCGCCCCTTTCCTCCAAAACTCTTGCCAACAGTGACATTCTTTTTTCAGCTGTTCTCTTGTTCCGCGTTGTAGATCTCGCCTGCCCGGGCGGCTAGCCCACTCGCTCCGCTCTAGTCATTCGCTCCGCTCTAGTCATTCTCTCCGCTCTAGTCATTCGCTCCGCTCTAGTCATTCGCTCCGCTCTAGTCATTCGCTCGGCTCGTCCGCCCGCTCGCGATCACGTGACCACTTGTTTTCGGTGCCGCTCCGCTTTACCCTGGAGTTGTTTGCTCTTAGAGTTATGAAAACTCTCTGTTAAAGGTTGAAACGATGGCTCTCAGAGGTAGGAAATGTAATGTGTAAATCTGAGAAACTTGCCAGAAAATATTAGTCTTTTTTTATTTATACAGAATCAAGAAGTTTCATTGCTAATCCGAGTGATGATGCTTCATCGGCCAGTGTTGACCACCGGCGCGTATTCTTGAAAATATCAGGAGTAAACATATTCAAACTTCAATCCATGTTCCTCAACTTAAGACAAGTTGAGGAGGGATTGGCAGATCTGGATTCTTTAAGGGCATTTCAAAAATACGTTAGTAATATTTTCATTTAATTTGCCCTCCGGAAATACGCATCTCACTTTTTGTGTCACTTTGTGAAGTGCATGATCTATACAAGCCAGTCAAGCGTAGTTGGGAACAACACTTACAAGACTTTTGCTGCTCTTTTCACATACAGTGCTGCATAATTAAAAAAAATTACGACATTGTCAAGTTCAATTTCATTGGGCCTTATTTACTACAATGAATTTGTGGATAACTGTGCAATAATAGAGTTATTGAAGTTTTCTAAGCATTAAACAGTTTCCAAAAACGGCTTCATTGATTACCTTTCTAAAGAAGAGTCTACATGACTAAAGACCAGTTACATAATGACCTGTGACTTCAGTTGCCACGTCAATAGAAATCCAGATCTTCATATTTTTTGTTTCTTTCTTAATTTCTCTTACCACTTACCACTACTTTCTACTAACTTTCTCCACCACTACTAACTACTAACTTTCACTACTAACTTTCTCTACCACTTCTATAACACTGAAGAAATATTTGCACAAGTATTTGATTCCCTTGTTACAGATTCGTTGTTGTAATTGGTAATAATAATAATAATAATAATAATAATAATAATAATAATAATAATAATAATAACAATAATAATAAATAGTGTTAATAAGAATATTGTTTAACAATATGAGGGTTACCAATGCCTAATGCATCTAGCAAATCCAGGGTGAAGTAAATAAAATTTTGGTCAAGCATTCTCCTTCGTCAGTCCTACTGCGTTGTTACACAGGTAGGACGGAATACGCCAGTTCTTTTTTCTTGCTTCAGCTCGAAACTGTCTACATGAAACAGAAAGTCAAATGAGATAAGAATTATTTATTTTTTTAAGGGACGTAGCTTTGCGATTTCCATATTTCTTCCCTATTTTGGATTTTTCTAAAATGCCGTAATGTTAGATTTTTAATTTTTTCTCCGCCACGGCATTGTTTTTCTTATAGATAGCGGAGGACGGCAAGTGTTGGGTTTAGACAGTAAACTGAGAAGTACAACATATCGATATTATCGCTGTCAGAAAAATATTCTTTCTCGCCTTATTTCCATCGCCGTCAGTGAGATATTGGGGGCAATATTTTAGGAGTAAGAATTGAATGAAATCTATCTTTTTGATCTAAAGTAAAATATTTTACTATTGACCGTTTCGGAAACTGGTACCTTTGAAATAAGATAATTACATTGGAATGAGAACACGAATTTATACCAAAATACGCATTTAGGTTTTTTAAAGTGGAGATTTATCGCAAAATGGGCAAAACAGGAAGACGCTATTAGAACCACAAAGATGTACACTCGTTGAGATTCGTTTTAAAAATCTAGCCAACTTGTACGTTGTGCCTCAGTTCCAGGGTCTAAACAAAACACTAGAGACTGCATGTTTGATTATATTCGTAATTTTACATCAAAGTTTTAAATTCCCTGTTTTTTTTTTAAATGTAACTTGAAAATTATGTTGATTGTTTTATTACAAGGTCCATTTGAACATCGTGGCTGTGTCATTTTAATCGAACCTATACGTAATGTTGCATTTGACGTATCAGTGAATGTGGGAATGCTAATGAGGTCATAGTCATTATTAAAGGATGAAATAACCGAAATCATCTTCGAGTTAGATTATTCAGAAAGCTGTCGTTTGACGGTTCATCATCATCTGTCTTGCTACATGCGGCGAAAGTCGGAAGACAGTGTGGATATGAGTGAACGTTGAGTGCGAGTAGTGCGGAGTGTTTGAGGAGAAGGCAGGGGCGCTTACGCACATGGCGGGGTCACTGGGGGTCAAGTTCAGGGCTTCGGGTCCAGGGCCCAGGGCGCCGGCGAGTGGCACGGGGCGGCGCTGGGGGGCGCTGCGCGTGGGCGGCGTGCGGCGGCAGGTGGCGGCGGGGCGCGGGGCGGGGCGCGGGGCGCGAGCGCCGCGCCGAGGGCGGCCGAGCGGCTCCGAGGCGCGCGGATCGATGCGCGACGCGGGGCGGGGGCGGGGGCGGGGGTGCCGGGGCGCCCGGTCGCCGCAGACAACGTGCCGCCTCGCCGCCGCCGCCGCCGGAGCTCTGGCAGCCCGCGCCGCGCGCGCCGGCAGAGGCACAGGGCAGTGCGCCGCGTCGCCCCGCGCCCCGCGCTCCGCGCCCCGCGCCCGCGTCGCCGCACCGCCACCTGCCCGTCGCAGCCGCTAGTTCGCGCGCCGCCCCGCCCGAGAGCGCGCAGTGCGTCAGTGCGTGGCGTCGGCGAGTGCTTCCCGCCAGCGACCGCTCTCTTCCGCTCTCTCCGATCCTCCACCGCCGGCGTCGCCGCCGCGCCCCGTCGCCGGCGCGCTGTTATGCCCAAGGACGCCACGTGCAGATACGTGTAAGTACCGCACGTGGCAGCCGGGGAGCCTCGGATGCCGGCCAGAGGAAAGGTTGGCGTGTGGTGTTTATTTCGAAAGCAAATATTTTCGCCGCGCGCGATTTGCATCCGTGCTCGTCCGCGCGAGGGGGCGCGCGCCGACGCATTTGCATGCGGATTGGACGGGCTGCGTGCGCCTGGGCGTTTCCCCGAGCGGAGCGGGGCGACCTCGTGCGCGCGTGGCCGGGCCGGCCTGGGCGGCGTGGGTTGCGGCCGCCGCCACCGCGCGCGCTTTGCCCCGCGCCGCCCGCTTCGCCCCGCCATCGCCCGCCACGCCCCGCCTCGCCCCGCCTCGCCCCCCCGCCCGCCGCGAGGGGCGAACGGAGACTGGGCCCCCGGTGCTTCCTCTCGCCACGTGACGCGACTGCTTGTTCACTTTCCAGCGAAGACGTCCCGACTTCCTCAAACTGCCACCGACGGACGTGTCGTGTTTAACTATTTCATGTGTATAAATATATCAATTTTGCCGTTTGCAATTTTTTAAATCAATATAACGCATTTGCCGCTGTTTTGTGGATCGTGTGCCAGTTTTTGCTGGGCGTTTCATTTGGCAGTGTAACGCCATTCGTTGTGCCTGCCTGAAAGGAAAAGTGTAGTGAAAGAGCAATTTAGTAAACTATTTTCGTTTTCCTCAGCTTTTGCTGTACGTCATTAGTTGTGCTTTCTTGAGTTATTCCTGTGATCTCGGTGCCTGTCCAAAAGCTCCAATTGTGGATGTGAGCCCACACGTGTGTGAATAAACGAAACGCGTCAAGTTGAATTCGCTTGAAAGTCGCAGGGCTTGCGTTACGCGTAGTGCGGAGTGCAAGACGTGATGCGGAAGCCGCTCGTTGTGCTCCAGCTGGAGTGTGCGTGGAGGAGGCGTGGGGCCGAGCCGGGCGCTGGTGGCGGCGCGGGAAGCCCTCGCAGTGCGCTGCTCTTCTTCCTCCCCCTTCCCTCGCACCTCCCCTCCCCTCCAACCCCACCACACCCACCCCACCCCACCCCACCCTACGCCGCTCTGTGCGCCGCTCCCCCAACATCATTGGACAAACTTCCTCTCTTTACCGTCGTTCTCTTCGCAGTTTTCCTCCCACTTCGCCATTCCAAATATGCTCTACTATTTCTGCATTTCCTCTATTCTTTTTCTATTTAGCAGTCAATTTAGATGCTTAGAAAAAATACATTTTCTCACTTATTGAAAAAAATGATATCTTATTTGCCAACGGACAGTATCAACATTCTTGTAACCA
Source organism: Teleogryllus occipitalis (assembly GCA_011170035.1). Classification (NCBI taxonomy): domain Eukaryota; kingdom Metazoa; phylum Arthropoda; class Insecta; order Orthoptera; family Gryllidae; genus Teleogryllus; species Teleogryllus occipitalis. The sequence goes on along the minus strand of BLKR01004252.1, from coordinate 30,249 downwards.
GTTATCATTTACTCTGTTGTGTTGTTTACTCGCGCAAACCGTTTTTTAATAAAGCCCAGTAATGACGGAAATGTTAGTGTAAAATTTTAACCAATGAGGAAGAATTGAAAATATTTCGATTCTGAAACGTGGTTGGTCTGTAGGGGAAAGAAACCGACTTGCGAAGTGAAACCCAAATTATTTTTGACCATGTAATTTGCTCGTTTGCTACTGTACCTGCACCGCCCATTCAGCTTTGCAGGGCAGCGGAGGAGCGCTTGGAAACGATCATTCAATGAAATGCTTCCTCGTACGAAAATAGTCACAGAGATTCGTGAGATCTTCTGACGAATTAACCGAATGCTTCTCTTTCTTTACTTTCACATTTAGAAACATTGAGTTTTTAAGTAATAATTTGTCTGCAAATGTTACTGATTTTTTCGTTACCAGCTATAATTCTCCATAGTCTTTTTTTTCTAGTGAATTCCAAAATGTTTTTAAGGCTGCGTGCGGAAGAGTTCATTGCTTTTAGGAACTTGTGTGAAACGTAATGCAGAATAGAAGAGTTTCTAATCATTACTGTTGTGATCACGAGTGGATAGTGCAATTTGAAGATACTATTTGCCAAATAAATGAAATACCTCTTTAAAAATTACTAATCACGGAGGTTATTTCGGATGATTATTGAATGTTCTGAGTATTGTAATTCATTCAAGCACGAGTCAAACTAGTTGGCTCGACTGCCTTGTAATTTTCATTGTCAATCTTATTCATGAGTAGTAGTATTTGTTTTGTATCCATAATAGGGGTTTTACAACTGGTACTAATTACCGCGAGTAAACATAAATTCGTTTTCATTCCTGCTCACTGTGCTGCAGTGGTATAGTACTGCAACTTGCCATTTGTGGCGAGCAGAACCGGGTTGAGCAACGTGCAGGCTTGAAGGGGAAAAAAAATGTGCGAGGGAGGGAACACGTTAGCTTCGCGCGGTTTAGGATTATAATTACGGTGGATGTAATGGCAGAACTTCATTGTAGGAAACTGGAGACTAGGTAGGCAATCTATAGAATTTTTTAAAAATTCGTTAAAACAACTGTGCATCCAGTTCCTGAATGCGGTGTTCATATTTGTACAGCATTTCATACACAAGTGCTTAGAAAGCAAAGGAATTTCATAATGGTTTGTCCATTGTAGAATTCACGACCGTTAATAAGTTGTGGGCTATGGATCACGGGATCGGTCAATTAATAAAACACATTAGTTTGCCAACGTTTCGGAATATTTTCCTCCGTATTCTCCTTCCAGTTCTCCCCCTGTTTTTTTTCATTCACTTACTTTCGGGCCGTGGCCCTGATCGGACTTGCAATGGACTTGTTGTGCTTTAGCAACTCTATATTGGAGTTCGTCTGTAAGCGAACATGAAGGTTGACCAGTTTGTGTATTAGTAAGCCCTGATGAGGGAATTACATATTTCGAAACGTTGGCAAACTAATGTGTTTCATTAATTGACCGATCTCGTGATCCATATACCACACCATACTGGTTTGTAATTATTTTGGTAACGGGATTTCTGTAAAAGGTTTGCTTGAGATATTCTGTCAATTTTGCATCTATTTTCGGGTGTTCTATGGGTCAAGGGGAAGTTTAAATGTATATACTGGAGGAATATCAGGATCAATTCTTGTTGATTTTCTATGAATTCGGAGAGACAAGAATCTAGGGTATGATGGTTGACTATGGAGCTATATTCTTTATTGTTGTATATGTATGTATGTATGTATGTATGTATGTATGTACACCACGCAGCGTCACACACAATTTTGCATACCATTGCATTTCACTTCACTTCACTGTCTTACGTTTCACAACACTTGCACGCCTTTCACGAGATAAGTTGTTTAACTTAATATGTGTTTGTAATGCTTTTCTTTATCCGGTACTAACATATTTCTAAGACAAGCTACTGCGCGACAATCGCGTACAATCTCTTATACACATAGATGCAGTATATGGCGAAGTGTGTGTGTGTGTATGTATATAATTTTTATTATAATTATATAATATATATATATATATATATATATATATATATATATATATATATATATATATAATTTTTTAAATGTTGACACGTCTTTCCGGTTTCCCAACAATTAAGGCAATAATAATTCTATTTAAATTGCAGTTTTTAATATTTAATAATTTTTTCTATTTTATGTATTATAACTATCATCTTTGTTTATTTCTTCCACCTTTTTGAAATTACTATTGACGAATTAAAATTTTCTATATCCATTCTCTGCTTTTTGGACTGAATTTTGTGATTATGGTCCACATTACCGAAATACATTGGTTTCTCTTGTCTATTCTGGATTACTTGATAAGGCGGTTGTTCTACGTATAATTACAATAAAGTGCAATGCCCCTTTTTCCTTCTTGTTTTTAGCGGTTCCTGTGATTGTGTGAATGCGTTTTCCCGAATATAAAATTAAAAGCATTCTTTTGAATTCTTTCTAAATTAGTTTTGTGAGTAAGTTTATGTGGATCCTGACAAGATAAGTATATTCCAACTCTTTCGCGCTTAGTGTACATTTTTGTAATTATTCCATTACCAAACGCAACGATTTCCATATATTTTTCGTTACTTGGTGTATTTGGTTCTCCTGCCCTTATCTACTAACTGAATATCGATACACGTAGACGACGATACTCTCGGAATGAAGTCGTTTCTCAAATAGTAATGAGTTGCAGCGTAATTACGACCCCGGGCAAATATAATTACTTTAATTTTTGATTCATTAATTTTCATACCATTAATTTCAGCCCAGTAACGCAAGTATACTGAGTCCTGTTGAAAAATATTTTCATCATCCTTTTATTCACTTATTCGGTATAGTACGCAATCGTCTCCGAATAATAGTACTTTTTAACGTATGTTGTTTGGGAGATCAGTTATAAATGCTACGAAAAGGAGAGGCCCTATTACACTTCCTTGTGGAACCCCTGACGTAACATCGCTAATATTAAAAGTAATTCGTTGTCCTATTCAAACTGTTTCCTGTTGCGAAGAATCCCTTTAAGTTATGTCACTGCGCGAGTATCTGTTTCAGGCATCAAAAGATTCTCATTAAGTAGTTTATGCGGAACTATATCGAATGCATCATTTGCCCTTTCATCCCCGTCAACTGCGACAGCTAATTCCTCAAAGAGGGAAGCAACGTGAGTTTGACAAGAGCATCCACTTCTAACACACGTTGCCCATTATGAACGATCATAAACACTTGAGTGAATAGCATGTGTATCTATTTCCCCTGCCGTGCCTGATGTAGTGTCGGTTCGTCGGGGATTACGACGCTTTTGGGGCTGCTTGTGGACTTCGATGCGCGCGGTGGAACGGACCGATTCAGCCGAAGACTAACAGAGTCTTCCGGCTTAGGAATAAATCTCCTCTTAAATCGACCTCATATCGAAAACGATATACCCGATATCGACTCAAGAGGCGCAGGAGACTGGCGGGTGCGCCATTACGCGCGGGCCCTCCGTGAATCAGAGCGATATATATCGAATTGGAAGACGAGAGAGCGAGAGGAGGAGCTGGGGTGCGAGCGCACGCGGCGCGGGTGGCAATACCAGGAATTAAGCGCCCCTCCCCGCCCCGCCCCGCCCCCTGGCGCGCTCGTTTGCCTCTTGATTCATTTCCTGGCGCGCGCCGGGGACGGCGAAAAAGCGACCGGCGACCGGCGCATTCGTCTTCACGGGGGGCGAGGGCGCCAGGCTCCTTAGCATGCACGGGCGCCCTGGAGCGCGGGGGCGACGCGACGCGACGCGAGGTGCGAGGGAGGCGCCGTTCGAGCGAGAGGAAGGATCGAGTACGGCAGCGGAGAAGAATTGGCTAAAAAGCCGGTTATATGCTTTGTCGAGGTGCACTTTTGCTAGTAGTTTCAAGGTTCCTCGCTTTTGAAAGTATCCTTGCGGCAACGGAGAAGAATTGGCTAAAAAGCCGGTTATATGCTTTGTCGAGGTGCACTTTTGCTAGTAGTTCCAAGGTTCCTCGTTTTTGAAAGTATCCTTGAGAATGTTCGTAATCTTAGTCGTGAAGGGTGGCCATTTTCTGGAAAACGTGGAAAAACGAAAAAAAATCAAGAAGTTTGTAGAAGAATCGTGAGAAGTTAGGGATAATTTTGAGATGGTATTATAAGGAGATATTATTCCTTAAAAAATAGCCTATCAAACATAGTGACTCAATTTTTATTTATTGAGAATTTTTAAAGTTTGTATTTTATCATGACGAAATCAGAAATCATAACAAATTAGTATCATCGGAAGAGATGGCTCAGGGCATCAACTGATGTCACTGCAGTTCTTCTGACCGGGAGGTCCTAGTTTCGAGTCCCGACGGCTGCAGGATTTTCGACACTGCCTTGTCATCTAGGTCGAGTTCAGTCGCTGACTGGAGGAGAATTCGAGCGGCCGGCTTCCCTTATCTGTAGTTTTCCGTGATTTCTCCGATCAACACAAGGTCAATGCCGGAGCAGTACCCCAACAAACGGGCCACGGACCGCCCGCTATCTTTCCTTACTCTTCCTTGTCCTATCCTCACGCCTTACACACACACACACACACACACACACACACACACACACACACTCACTAACATGCGCTACACTACCTCACATGCCGGGAGACGCTACGAGAGCATAGAGCTGGTGCCGGCTGGGGCGGTGCCCCGCTGGTGAGAGTGATACCTCATTGGTGAAAATTCCGCTAGCCGACGGTAGCTCGGCGCCGGATCTCGCCATCCAGTGGAGAAAGATCACCGCTACCGCCCGATGATAATCATGCACTACACTTATGGGACTAAGGACCATTGTAGTTGACGCGCCCATAATCACTAACAATCAATCTAACAAATTAGTATCAGACTAGCGTTAATGTTTTTGTAAATAGTGTGAAATAACGTACAAACCTTATGAAGTCAAAAAATGCACTGCAACTCCGGGAACAATGAGGGAGATTTGATTTCGGAAATGAATGACCACCCTGACGTACGTGTGCGATATTGCAGATAGCTTACCACACAACATACTTCAAGATTTCGTTTTAGAGATAGGATAATAAAATTGACAGAAACTATTTGTAATGATTAAATGTCAAAAAGAAAGGAAACACGAACACAAACTTATGGAGTGTGTGAATTTATGAGAAACGAAAGACTTTTACTTTTTTTTTTATTAATGGCCGGTGAGTTACAGACCTGCGAGGGCTCACAAGAGAGGAAATTCCTTTAATGTTTATATTCACTTACATTGCCTTTAAAGAATTTTGTTAATAGAAGATCTAAAATATCCTGGAGGAACTGCAAATCTCCTTAAAACAAAATTAAACCTTCAAGAGGTAGATCTGAAGAATGGAAGAACAGGGGGTACTGCATAAAGAAATTAGGCAATGCACACAATATAACTCTTGAAATAAGGATAAAATTTCGAAACAAAACTTACATTCACAGTGTGAAGGTTAAAAAAGAATAACTGAAAACTGCAATCACGGAAGTTTCCTTTTCAGATCTGTAAAATCTAGGAAAAGAAAAACATAAAATAAATGAGAATTGAGATTCTTTGATTCGTCAATCTTCACAAAGTTCCTGCAATTTTCGAAAGCGATCTAATCAACCAGTAATTTTCTGTTCAAATTTAACATGTCAATCTAATGATTGCCAACCGTATGATATGAAAGGTATATTTGTGTCTTGGACAATTATTCCTTATATTTTTATATTATTTATAGTTTATTAGTAATAGTTTTTAGATTATGCAAAAAAGAATTTTTGGTTTGTCCCTCAGACCCCACAGTTTCTTTTGCAGGATAAAAAGAATAATGATATCCGTGGGTGACTTATTGCGGTACCGTCTGAATTGGCTCATGGGCCGGATTACCGAGCACATTGATTGGGGTGGCTGGAGGGTTAGAGTTCCGATAGTGGTGGTCTTTCAACATTACCTACATAGCTAGGTCGAATTCAACCGCTGTCTGGAGGAGAATTCTAGCGGCCGGTCGCTCTGATTGGAAGTTTTCCGTTGTTTCTCTTAACACCAGGCGAGCGGCAGAGTAACGTATCAAACGGGCTACGGACTACACGCGATTATATCTTCCTCTCCCGATACACCCACCCACATGCATTACGGGAGTCCCACGCATGTCAGGAGCATGGAGCTTGGTTTCCCCGCTGAAGAAGATTCCTTGGGGAACCGACGTGTAGGTTGGCGTTTGATCTCACTTTCAGCGGGGGAGGAACACCGCCAACTTCCGGGATATAACATGCATTACAGTTAAGGAACTAATGAGCGTAGCCCTTGGCGCTCCGGAAACACCAATCAATCAGTGAGCGCGTGTGGCGCTGGGGGCGCCGCGGGAGGGGGCGGGGCGAGCGACGGGGCAAAGGCAGCCAATCTCGTTTTAGGGAGCATTAAAATTTATCGCGGAGCCTGCGCTAGCGGAGGCGGAGGCGGCGGCGACAGCGCGGGGGCGGCCGGGATCCATACTGCCTGCCCTGGTTCCGGGCACGCGGCCCCGGCGTCCGGACAGCTCGTCAAAGGAGCGATGAAGACGGGTGCAGGCAGGAAATGACAGCGCGCTGGTACAGATGTATCAAGTCCGATCAAAGAGCGAAGTCAGTGGGGGAAGCAACTGCAACTGCAGTTCGGGAGAGGACCATTGAAAGCTTGAAAGGAAGAGGTGGAAACGTAAAAGGTCGATGCTTGTGTACAAGGATAGGGTGGAACGCACATAGTAAGTAATTACAAGACATACTTACTGTAACGAAAACTCTGCAAAATACAGTTTAGTTCAGGAGAGTAGTTCGTGTAGAAGAGTCGATGTTTGGAACAAAAGATAGTAAGAGCTAGAAAGCACGAAAATATAAGATGAAAGACGAAAAGAAATTAAGGAATATATGTGTGTGTGTGTGTGTGTGTGTGTGGGGGGGGGCAAAATAAATCGAGAAGTGGAGCTTTGTGACAAGAAAACGTGAATCCGTAGGATAAACAGTAAGAGGTTGAAACGCCGCATTATAATGAGTATATTAGCTGTGACAGATGGTTCTGGTCGCCTAGGCGAAGTTGTTCGGGAATGGAGGGCGATTGGCGATTGTAACACGGACAGAGCTACTGTGAGAATATGGGTCTTCGGTACAAAGAATGCGAGCCCTTATAAAAAAATGAATATATGTTTATATTAATATATTTTACAATAGGTTATCGTCTCCTATATTATTTCAGTAGTATATATTCCTTTTGCAGCTCTCATAAGCAATCAATCTTTATAAATGAGGTCTCTAAGGAAAGAGAATTTCACAGAGACGTGTCGAATTGCACTTTGACTTCACAAATAGAAGGATTTTTTGAAAAAATACACTTGCAGCATTTTTTAATCTCTATCGTTAGATAACTCCTAAAAGAAGCGTTTTAGGGCCTTAAAAACTAAAACTGTGAGGCCGGAGACCTCAAACAAACGTTTCTTACGCCGTAATCTACAGGATGAAATCTTTTTGAACATTCTATTACGTTTTTGCTGGTCCGGTGCATATCGATATTATCCAATCCAACTATATTACTCGGCGATCTTTGTTTTTGATGTCATGTTTAGAAGGCTTAGATTTCTTCAATTTACATGTATGCTCTCTGTGTACACCGTGGTTTCCGCCGATTTATGAGGTTTGTTTGCATAATCATTAGATTATGCAAATAAACCTAAATACACTCGCAGCAACAATTAGAAATGTTCATAGTTGCTTTATACCGATGAAGATTGCTTTTGATGTGTATGGTGCAACCGTTGATTTATCGATTAAAGTAGTGACATTTTTGTTTCTGATATAACCTACAGTACTCGTGCGTGTCCCTACAGTACTCAGTTTGTGATTTAACCAACAGTACTCATGCACTTGGTCTGGTACCACGTCATACTGCATATGTGTTGTTATGTTTGCCCAATCCTATATTTTCGCAGGAACAATTTTTAAAAGATCTCTCGAGATTAAAAAAGCTTTTCTAATATTTTTGTGACTATCAAGGAAAGCGAGAACCTAACTGTCAAAGAAGATTGTATAATTACTTCAAATGTTTTTAAAAAATGTTGTGAATTGTTTCAAGAACATTTACCAAGAATATTAAAAATTTGTTTCAAACACCAATTTCATTCTTATTTATTTTTATTTTAAATTCTATAATTACATTGGAAGTTACGTATTTAATTATTTTAAACAAATTTTTAAACAAGTAAATACGTTTCGTTAACAACTTCCTCTCTTAATATGGAAATGGAAAGATAAGGAAGAGGGTAAAATTTAACTTGCGACGGGAGTTCTCGCACGGGTATGCTGGTATAGATATATTTAGATAAAACATCTCCTTCAGCGCCCGTCTTGGGCCTCAGTACGACTTGCAAAATCCGTTTTCAAAATACTACATTTCTGCCCCGACTGAGAATATTCGTAAGTACGATCCCCCCTCCCCCAGATTTTACTTGTGGATTCAAATGAAGGAAAAAACGAAATGGCTTTACATTAAGATTGTTTTGAAGATTTTTCTTCGTCAATATACTTCTTTTGAGAAAAAATATTATTGAAAACGTGTATTTCGCTTCATTCAATTCTTTTTTACGCAGAAATGACTCTTATATAACTACAAGATATGAGACTAAGATACTGGAATTTTTGTCGTATTTAAATTATGTATAAAGCATGCATTGAATGAAGACAAATTCATGTAGAAACAGAAGCGACATGTTCACGGCGATGAAGTCGCTCGCTGCTGCTTACATTTGCCCAAGACATTACAGCGAGTAAAAACTAAATGCCTTCAGAGATCGAAAATAGATTTCGGATCGCCTTGTGTTTTATGGAAACAGATTTAACGATAAATACTTCTTTAGATACTTTTAAAAGCAAATAACAGGCTACGAGACAGTGTGAAATACGCGCTGAAAAAAAATTACAAATTTATTGATTTAAAAAGATAGAATGATTTAAAACGATATTAATTGATAGTTTTTAAAGAGACAGTCGACATTCCACACGATCGATTCTTGTGATGATCTCATCATGTACAAAAGTTCACAACCACACTTTCATCTCCCTTGCACTGGTCGCATTTTAAGGCAGCATGACATAATGGCTATGAAACAATGAGATTGGAGCTGCGATCATCAGAGCAGCTTGATTAGATTATGAACTGCTCGGAACTTTTTTGTCCAGCAGAGTGCATTTCCAATTAAAATACCACTACTGCATTTATTATCGGTCAATAATATTTGGATTCATTTATATTCTTAGGAAAGGAATCCCGCGTAATTATTGAATACTCTAATGAAATATAATATGTTTGTACGATTATAACACCATTCTCTGCTCGGGCACTGCAAGTTACCTACTACTGAATGGGTACTACCTTCCTTCCAGAGATGCATCACATTAAACGAAGACGAAAAACATAGAACTAAGGACAGTTATGTTTCGTAGCTCGAAGTTTCTAAAATGAGACTACTATTTTCTATGGGTTTTTTCCTTCTTTTCCTTCTTCCTTTTAGAATGTCTACAATCTGGAGTAGGGGATATCAGAAACATTCGGAGTTGGTTTTCAATGTACAGCGATTTTCGCATTTAAAATAATGATTTAAAAGGCTACTTGCAATTTATCGTTTACATCATAAACTTTTATTATCGTAAAACATTCACTACTGATGAGTATGCTTCTTTGTGAAATTATATAATGAGAAATGTATTGATACATTCTCGAATTTTGGAATCGTTTGGCGGAAATCACCAATTTTTACTTTCCTGCTAGGGAGTAGAGAAAAAGCTATGTAATGCTGCGCGAAGAAACGGCAAATTTTTGGAAGAAAAGCTCTTATTGCAGTGCCCTGGTACAACTGGATGAATCCAGTTGCTAAATTAAAAAAATCTAACCCGAGATGTAGCCAGAATCCTTGTGGGTCCTTGATACCGAAAAATGGAATGACGACAAAACGACAGTCTGTCCGTCTGTGAACAACGCTAGCGTCCAAACCGTTCAGCCATTTTCTCCAATATTGACATTCCTCAATCGATTTGGCGGATGCCGCGGCCTCTTGAATTTGAAAACCGATATTTTAAATTTGGGGAGTACTTTACATGGAGCTCCTGGGACAATTTCAAAATTTCCAAAAACTGGGTCAATCGTTTTTGATTAAATTTTGTTGTTGGGTAGTGTGAAGGACGTTTAAGAGAATGATCAAGGCTTAACGTTCGTTTAAAACCCTGATTTTTCAAAAATTGCAAAAGTTCAAAATGTTTTGGGAGTTAACCTACAACCAAAATATTAAAGATAGAGATTTTTCCCGTAATAAATTCTGTTTCTTAAAGGTAGATTTTGATATAAGGTCATGTACAATTTTTCGCAAATTTGAGTACTTTTCACGAAAATACAGGCGAGAAAGTATGTGCTGTTTTTGCACCGCTAGTTTCGACAGTAAACCAATTGTTGGCGAGTCCTGCAAACAAAAAGTGGATAAATCTTTTCGTATGTGTAGTAAATTACTTTAACACATATAGTCAGAATTCACGTTCTGAGGGAGTTTTACAACTCATGGTTGGGGTGTGTTATTACTGCGCTATAATAATTGTATGTAACCTTACTACTGCGAGATTGTACGTACTGTTGTAGCACTACTAGTTTCGTTACGTAGATATAAGTATCCTTCTCCACTTACATACCGAAATTGATCAATAAAATTGCTTTCATTAACCGAACCAATTAGAGTTTTGAGAGTTTTAATGACCAGGAGGCTTCATTAGGGAACTCATATTACTCATCGAATTTCTTTAGCCTCCCATAAAACAAACAAACAAACGATGGCGTGCACTACTTTTTGTAGTTAAATACTCGTATATTATTATTATTATTATTATTATTATTATTATTATTACTAAATTGCATTTGTATAAGACAATAATTTAGCCTATAATGTCTTATGCCTATCGATTGCGAAGATCAACTCAAAAACAAACATCAGTCGTACAGACACCTACTTTTCAGAATATTTACCTTCGAACAGTTGTTAAAAGCACCTAGATTTCTAGAATACAAGTTCATTATTAGTTACGTATGCTTTCAATTCGAAATGTGTTAGGCAAATTTTTGCATATTTTGTGGCAGTATTAATAATATCCCGTCTACAATTCTTTTTCGATTAAGAAAACATTCCACACTGACATTGTCTGAAAGGGAAATAAAATAACCCGATTTATGTGACCTTCCGTGATATCCTTTATGCATAACATGCAGGAAACAATAATGCGTAAGCTTGACTTACAAAACTGTCCCATACTGAATGTTTGAAACATTGTATTCTTCGTTTTGTGCCAAGCGTCTAACTGCGAAAAGCCTGTAATTCTTTTTTAAATTTTAAATTCGCTGTTTCACAACTTGGTCATACAGCGGTCACTGGAATTTTTTTTAATTGTAGGTGGAACTGTGGGATAAACACGTGGACAATACGAACATACAAACATGCGTGTCAGAGACGGAGTTCCGCCTTAGCTTGGTCTTCTTGCTTGTCTGTATAATGTGTTGAGAATACTTTAACAATTGTGACGTATTCAATTTTTGTTTCTTTTGTAGAAGTATGAAATGACTGCCGTTCCTGGCTTCCGAAATTATTGCAGAGACGCTTCGTGTAAATTGGTTTGCACTTTTCCAAGTGTTTGCAGCAATGTTAGTATGGAAAAATTGCAATAAAATATTTCATAAACGGTCCCAATAAAACGAGAAAGTATATGCTTTTTTAGCAGAATGAGAACAGCAAGTCTTATTGATTTTTCTACTTTGTAAAAACAACCTGCCGTGCCTCTTGTTGTCTGGCTGTTGTGGATATTGTGATCGCCTTTCCTCGGTGCATTAGGTCGAAATTCGCGCCCGGCACCAATTGATGTCAGTGCAGTGCCTCTAACTGGGTGGTCCTAGGGTTCTAGTCCCGACGGTACCAGGATTTTTGACACTAACTACACAGCTAGGTCGAATTCAGCCGCAGTTCGAAGGAGAATTTTAGCCGCCAGCTGCTCAGAACGGTAGTTTTTCGTGTTTTTCCTCCTCAGCACCAGGCAAATGCTAGAGCAGTACTCTAACAAACGGACCACTGATCGCATGCGCTTTCCTTCGTGTTCTTTGTCCTATCATCACCCCTGATTAACACAAACTCTTACTTGCATGCAACCGGGAGCGGTAGCTCAGTGCATCAACTGATGTCACTGCAGCGCCTCTGACCGGGAGGTCCTAGGTTCCAGGATTTTCGACACTAGCTTTTCAGCTAGGTCGAATTCAGTTGCTATCTGGAGGAGAATTCTAGCGGCCGGCTGCTCTGATCGGTAGTTTTCCGTGGTTTCTCCGATCAACACCAGGCGAATGCCGGAGCAGTACCCTTCCAAACGGGCCACGGACCGCGCGCGATCTGTCCTCCCCCTTCTTTGTCATATCCTCTCCCCTTACACACACACTTACACTAACATACAGTAGACTACCACATATTCCGGGAGACGGGTCGGGAGCTTCGAGCTTGTCCCGGCTGGGGCGGTGTCCCGCTGGTGGGAGAGTCCTGGTTAAGGGGAAACCCTACTAGCCGACGGTAGGTCGACAGCGGATCTTGTCATCCAGCGGAGAAAGTTCACCGCCATCTCCCGAGAAAAAAACATGCACTACATTTACGGGACTAATGACCAGAGCAGTTGACGCGCCCGGAAACACGAAGAAATCAATCAATCAATCAAACTTGCATGCGCCACCCTGCCACACACGTCGTGAGTTCAGAGCTCGTTCCGGCTGGGGCGGTGCCCCGCTGGAGGGAGCCACCGTCGCCTCCCGGGGGCGAAGGGCGAAGGGCGATCGTCGCGAGGCGCCCGCGACAGCGCCCGCCGGCCTCGAAACGCGGCGCGGGGGCAGGCGCCGCGCCGGGCGTGAATCTGAATTTCTAATCAATTTCACTCAATTATCGGAGAATTAACTTAAGGGCAACATCTGCATAATCAGCCCGGGGGACTCCTCTGAGAAGTGGGCGTCCTTTCACAGCGAGCTGAAGCCGGGGCGCGGCGCGGCGCGGCGCGGCGCGGCGCGGCGCGGCGCGGCGCGGCGCGGCGCCCCTTCTCCAGAGCCTCAGGGCGACGCCTCGCGCGCCATTAACTCACCAAGCCCCCTCCCCCTCCCCCGCGCTGCCTTTTCACCTCCGGATGCCCCCCTCCCCGCGGGCGCAGACGACCACGCTCACTGTTGCAACTCGGGGGACGATTTGCTCCGATTCGTGTTCTGACGTTCTTCCTCCACAAAGTCGACTACGTTTCCATCGGCCTATTGATTGATTGATTGATTGATTTTTCGTGTTTCAGGGCATGTTCACTGCTTTGATCATTAGTCCTGTTAGTGTAGTGCATGTTTTTTATCGGGGGATGGCGGTGATCTTTCCCCGCTGGATGGCGAGATCCGGCGCCGACCTACCGTCGGCTAGTGGAGTTTCCCCCTAACCAGGACTTTCCCACCTACGGGGCACCGCCCCAGCCGAGACAAGCTCTAAGCTCCCGACCGGTCTCCCGGAATACGTGGTAGTGTAGTGCATGTGAGAGTAAGTCTGTATGTAAGGGGAGAGGATAGGACAAAGAATAGGAAGGAAAGATCGCGCGCGGTCCGTGGCCCGTTTGTTAGGATACTGCTCCGGCATTCGCCTGGTGTTGATCGTATAAACCACGGAAAACTACCGATCAGAGCAGCCAGCCGCTATAATTCTCCTCCAGACAGCGACGGAAATCGACCTAGCTGAAACGATAGTGTCGAAAATCCTGCCGCCGTCAGGACTCGAACCTAGGAACTCCTGGTCAGAGGCGCTGCAGTGACATCAGTTGATGCACTGAGCTCTCGGTCCCGGTCCATCGGCATATTGATAATAGTCACAAGAACTGAATAACTTTGATCAGTTATACCTCTGTATGGCACTAACTGTCCCATTTTCCCTGCTATTCTTCACATTCTGTGTGTTTTATCGTTAAGATGAGTTTTACCTCTTGGACTCTGATCAAGTTTTGCATTCTGTCTTGACAGAAATCTCGACTCACTATCATTGACACTTCATGATTTTTCTTCTCACAACGATTAAGCTTTACATAATATTCCTTCTAATTCACATAGTTTTATTCTTTCACTCGGTTGCTTTTAAAAGGTTGTCCCGCCTTCGCGTTTCCTCAGGCGAGTTCTGTTGTAGATTTCTGATGCCTCCCCTTCTAACTCGAACCGAGCAGTGGCTGTCACCCTTCCCTTTCATCCAACCTTCCCTGCTTCATCTGCCTCTTCATCCGTGTCTTTCCCGCTGGCAGCTCGCAAGCGGTTCGTTCTTGCGCCGTCGGCGACGCTCGCGCCTTTCGGCCTTAATTCATCGCAGGCGCGGCCTCCGGGATGTGACGCCGCTGCCAGCGTTTCCCCTTGCCCGACTGGCGCGTTCGCACGGCCCGAATTCCTGACTCGCGACACAGCCCTGCGGAATCCAGGAATTGTAAACATGTTCCACAGTCCAATTAAATGATCGAAATGCACCGTGTTAGCAAATCATTAATTGTAGTTTTGAATGTTATGTTCTCGTAGTGAACTTGTTTCCAGAAATTTATGGTAAATACTTCATATTAAAGAACAGCGAGGATTTAGAAAAGTTTAAGACACATTTATTTTTTTTTTCGTATTGCTGCTTTTAGATGTTGAAATGCTTTTATTCACATTTGTACACATTAACAAAATTAATACTCTAATACACAATTTTTCATGACTGGTTTAATACTTCATGTCGTTTGATCTGCCGTATATCTAAGTTTTGTACTGGTTTCTTTCTTTCGTCCCGTTTTAATTTATTAGTGCTAGACACAATCAAACTAGTTTTCTAACTTTCTAATTTATAATTGTGTTTTGTATTTTACTTTCTCGTGTACATACGTATATATGGAGTAATATGCATAGTATTTAGAAAGTTATGTAATGCCGCGGAAAATAAATTTTGAGAACGCAACAGAAATAAGTTTTCAGTTCCCTTGATACCGGGAGTGTGTTTTATTTCAATATGTCCGTCCGTCTGTGAACAACGCTAGCGCTTACACTATTTGTAGAATATTTACCAAAATGAATATTCTGTGATCGGTCCAACTTGATTCGAAGCTCTGCGATTTCGACAATTGTCTTTTATGTTTGAGGGACTTTATATGAAGCCCCTGGCTATATTCAACATTTTTTTCATTAAATATCTTGGAAGTGTATCGTGAAGTACTCTATCATAAAGATAGCGTAGGTCCGATTTTCACTGTTCAGCCGGAATTTTTGAAACGTTTGCAATTTTTTGGACCCCCTCACAACTATATTATTGAAGATTCTTCAAATGAAATTTCTTCTCCACAATTAGTTCTTTCATTAATGTCGTGTACATTATTCCGAAAATTTTAGTAGTTTTCGAATAATTTTGAGTGCATTGAGTGAATATCTTAATTTCAATCCATTACAGAAAATCACAACACTCCTCTGAGACTGTCGTTTGAGACTACTTCTGAGAGTACTTGTTTCGTGAGTCAGTTTCATGAAGTAAATGAAGTAAACCGCCTCAAAGAGGACAGCACGTCGTCAAGTGTTCTTCCTGTCACATTAAATATTCTGTTTATCACGTTTTCTTGCTTTGCTTTTACCTCGTGCAATATGGCTGTCGATGGCATGTCAGGAGCCAATGTTCGTAGTGGCGTTAGTCTGTATTCTGTATGCAGTTCATGTGAGTTTTTAAATGGCTCTTCCTGCTTTATAAGCAAATATCAACAAGCCAATTGGCGCTGTCGAAACTGTGCTTCCTTAACAGCAGGTTTTTGAATTTTTTTGTGAGTCCGAATAAGAAAGGCACTTTTCTGGAACAGATATAAGCAGGAACCTGGAAGCGCTGTTGAATGTCTTATGCCGCTAAGAACCTCTGCCCTTCCCCCTTATCTGTAAATGTTAGGTGTAAGTATTAGTGCTTTAACTTCTCATTTTAGCTCAGGAGTGAGACAGCATTATTTCTTTGTTAAGCACTTTTCCGCAAACGAAAGATATTCACGAGGCTTGCTTAATCGCGTGGAGAGTTTCACGAGACTTGACTAGTTAATTCAGGACTAGTGCGAGATTCGCCATCGCCAATAAAACGATTGAAAGAATTTTAGGTGCAAAAATACTTCCAATCCCTTGAACAAGAACCTGCTGCAGACGAGCTTTCAAAGATACCATGTTATCAAGAGAGTTCTGTAAGTATTGCACAAGTGAGGAGTAATCTCTTTGTTTTGCATCAGATATAAATAAGCAATAAAATTGTTATTATTAAATATTGCGCAAACAGATGGCCTATCCTAAGTCGAGTTTCGCCTCCAGGGTAGTTACCTTCTGTAAAACGTGGAAAACTAAAAAAAATCAGATAATTTCACTGCTCCGGAAAATACAGAAAAAATCAGGGAGTTCGTAGAAGAATAGTTAGAAGTCAAGGAAAATTTTCAAAGGCTTATAAATCGAGATATTATTCATTAAAACATTAGTACATTCTTTTTTGCTGAATTTTTGTGTGTCTAGAAAATATAGCTAATTTGTACTTTCTAATGGTGAAATTAGAGAACTGACCAATTAGTATCAGACTGACTGCAATACTTAAAAAAAACGGTGTGAAATTAAAAAATCTTCTCAGGAAAAGATTTTCAAGAAATCCACTGGGAGACCGGGACTGGTGAGGGCAATGTGTTCCCGGAAAAGAGTGGCCTCCGTGGCCGTTCGTCGGGGTGCGAGGTCGTGTCTCCGGGGCTTAGCGGTCGTCGTTAACGGCGCCGTTAGGGGCTGCGGCTTCGCCTGCCCTCGGAGACACGAGTCCCGGCCGGTTTCCGTGTTAGCGCGCCCTCATCCGGCTTTGCAGCCGAGAGCCCCGGGGCTTATTGGCGCCTTGCGGGTCGCGCGACAGGGCTGGCTTTCGCGACATCCAGCCCAAGACACGGCGCTGGCAGATGAAGGCGACTTTGGGCTGATTAGTGATTCCGGGGAGGTCAACTGCCAAGATCATTAGTCCCGCAAGTGTGATGAATGCTGTTTATCGTGGGAGGTGGCGGTGGTCTTTCCCCGCTGGTTGGCGTGATCTGGCCCCGACCTACAAGTCAGATGGCTTGTTTATTCCCCAACCAGGTATCTTCCACAAGCGGGGCACTTCCCCAGCCCAAACAAGCTCTAAGCTCCTAACAGGTTTCTCGACATGCCTGGTAATAGTGATTTAAGTGTGTGTGTGTGTGTGTAAGTAAGTAAGTAAGTAAGGTGAGGGTAGGAGAAGGAAGGGGAAGGAAAGATCTCGAGCGATCCGTGGCCCGTTTGTAAGTGTGCTTCTCCGGCATTTGCCTGGTATTGATCGGAGAAAACTTGGAAAACTATCAGAGCAGCCGGCTGTTACAATTAACATCGAAACAGTGGCTGAACTCGATCTATCTACTTAGCTGGTGTCGAAAATCTTGCTACCGTCGCGCCTCGAACTCTAAGACCTTCCGATCATAACGACTGCAGTGATATCAATTGATGCCCTGAGCCACCTGTGTCAGTAGGCCATTGGAAATTATCGGTGCCTTGCATTTGGATCAGATTATGGTAAAAGGAGCATGAGGTGATACGTAAAGTTAGAAATATTTTACAATAATCTGACTCAGTTTATAATTTCGCTAATAATAAAAAGAAGTGAAGGAAGTTCACAGTAAGCTTATTTCCAACGCATGGTATAATCACAGAGAAATATGATTACAGAACTCGGGCAAACTAACCCGTGATTTTTAAGTTAAGCATTTTCAATGTGTTGTCTGTTAGAGTTACAAATTCATCATAACTTAAATAAGAACGAAATTTCCGAGCTGATTAACGTATAATGACAAAACGAAAACAAGATTGCCTTCCGAATTTAAAGAATTACCTTCTCAATTCCACATTATGTGATGTGTGGTGAAACGTGCGTGCAAATTCATGATTTAACAGTCTACTCTGCACTATGATATAATTTTTACTTTTTCGCCATACCGTGTACTTACGTAATAAACAAAAGCGGAAAGCCGTAGCGAAAAGTAGCAATTGTTTATGAGAAAATCAAGGACTCGTATTATGAGTCCCTGATTTCGTGGTAGCGGTTAAATCATCTTCCTAAATAATACAAGAATCCACGTTTTGTAGCTTCTTCATACCGAAAAACTGGATGTCAGGAAAACGTCCGTCTGTCTTGTGGCCGACACTACCGCCTAATGAACCAGTCAGATGTTTTTCTCCAAAATTGATATTCTCCGATCGATCTATTCAAACTCCACAACCAGGGACATTGAAACGTATGTTTTGATTTTGGGGGAAGCATTCTGTACGTGAAGCGTCAACCACATTTTCAAATGTTTTTTAATATAATTTCGAGGAAACCCGAATAGAGCAAAGGAGGCTTGAAACGATGACACAGCTCTCATTTTCTTTGTACTCTGAATTTTCGCAAATTATAAATTTTTTTGCGGAACGCCTTCTTACAACTTCAATATTGAAGACAAAGAAGTCTGTTCTTCAGAGACAGATGTTTAAGTAACGTCAGGTACAATGTTTCGAAAAGAAAAGGCTTCAATTTCTCTCTTTACCTTTTTTCTTCGGATAGAGCAAATGACTTTTAATAAATGGCAAAAGTCTCATTTTTGTTGAACTTCCTGAATTTAAAAAAAATGCAGAAGTTACAAGCAATGTGATCAAGTAGGTGGTGGTGTTAGTACGACTAATTCAGTTATGAATTCTTCTAAGTGATACGTACTGTTGAAAAACAAATGTAATGATCTCGTTTTGATTCGTAAAGAGTAAGCAAGTCTTGTTTTCATTAGTACTCTTTGCTCCTATGAAGACCTAAACGATCAGAGCAGGATTGGGGAAGGAAATGAAATGTTAATGATTATCTCTATGAAATATTTAACTTGCACTACATTATTATAAGACTGGACTTGCATCATACATAAATTAATCGGGTACGCTGGGTGTGTCCATCACTCTTTTCGTCACTCGTGGTTAAACCTCTTCTGCTAGCAGAGCTAGCTGCTAGTCGAGCTCTACTGTTTGGGGCGAGCGAAGGCATTCGTCTCCTCTCGGACTACGAGGGTGGGAGAGAGTGGGGTGGGGTGGGGTCGGGGGTTCGCTTTCTGTTTTCACTCCCTTCTTAACAAACTGCAAGCAATATTTCGGATGGTTCAGTAGCGAATACGGTTTAGAAGAGTTTTACAAAAGAGCTGTAGTTGACTGTCTTCCCAATCGTTTTGAAAGAGATACAAGTATATTCTCTTCATTATAGGGTTTCCCTGAGGACAAACTTGTGTCAACATTTCATTAGTTCATGGGGAATATTTAGAAAATAGATATCGAAAAGAAGCTTCATAGATTATTTTCTTTTAAGACAAAAATGAGCAAAAAACGTTTTGCTGAACTTGTAGAAATAGTGAATAAAGACAAGAATTTGGGGTTTGTGGTCACTTAAAAAAATACATGGATGAAAGATGGTGAATGTGACATAATATTCCATGTGAATAAATTAATGCATATGGACGGATTTTTAGTCAGATGCATGGCCTGTGGCCGCATATTAATTTGATGTAGCTGTGCGACCTCATTGCAGATTAAGGCTTTGCACACGACACGCTAGTTTGGGAACTGCAGAGTGAAATTTAAATGAAAATTGAGCCGGTGAACAAATGAACGTAATTAATTTAACATACAGCAGAAAATATAGATATCGCGAAAATCGATCGCCCTGGAACAAAGAGTAGTGTTCGTCAGCGAATTGTATGTTCATCTCTTTATTCTACCTTTGTTAAAAATGCTGATTTGGTAATATTACTTCAGAAATCTAATTTCATTGTTAGAGTGGTAGTAATTCCGGTTGCGCTGTAGGGGCGGTGGGGAGGTTGCGCGGCCGTATGTTTGCAGTAGGATCGCGACGTGGATGTTGATATTTACAGAACATCGATGTATTTAACATGGAGTTTCTGAAACCGATATTTTTTAACATCGATGTTCTTACGTGGTCGATACTTTTTAAATGAAAAAATCCATCATAATAAAATCATATAATAATTTCCAGAAATGCATAAATTGAATATTCTTCATACCAAAGTGAAATGGTGAAAAATAAATAAAATCAAGTTTTTGTCAATAAAAAAGCCTATACTAATTTTTTTCTTTATGGAATCAAATAATCCAAATTTTGTTAATTGTCGTGATGAATTTTTGACTGTGTTTTGTGAGTTATACCCCAATTAAATATTTATAAACGAGACCATTCTCAAAGTAAATCCCCCAATGTGAATTTCAGTAGTCAGTAAAACAAATTTTAGAAACATCAATGTTCAATAACATTAGTGGTTTTGGGTGGATGTTTTGTTAACATCGATGTTTTAATTTTGAGGATCGATGTTTAGAAAGACGGATGTTTTGTTGGGTTGTGGCATCCCTAGTTTGCGGTGGCAGCAGCGCGACCTCTCGCCGCTTCAGGGGGCGTTCTCCTCACTGCGCAGCCTTCATCGACTCCCGCTCGGCGCCTGTTGGTCCACATGTCCTACGTCCAGGTCCTCCTTGATGCGAGACTCTCGTTCACTTCGGAAGTGCTTCTCCTACCACTGCAGCAGATTCTTTTCCCATTTAATCCCTCTCCGCCATCGTTTCATTGCCTCTGCGTCCTCCTCATGACCCGTTCTGTTATCCTCCATTGTTGACTTTGTTTGCTACTCTTCCCCGTCGTCCGTGCCATTGACCGATCCCAGTAACCTCGTTCCGATTCAAGTTTGACCGACTCTCGTCTCCTCGACCTCCCCGTCTCTAGCTTGCTTAAAAACCCTCTCCGTGATCCTCTCCGCTCGATTACAGAAACTCACATTGCTCTCACAACCGCAGATTGGCCTTTAGTTGCTGCTGTGTCTGCCCCCATTCCGGCAGTTGGCGCCGCTACCGCCTCTCTCTCCTCTCGCCCTTTCCCCGCCCTCCGCCACCCGACATTGGCGGCGCGGTCCGGCCCGCTCGTCTTTTCAATTTCCCTTGATTTACGCGAGAATCAATAAGGGCGCGTGTGTTTCAATTACAGCGCTTAATAGCTGCATGAATAATTACGAGCCGGGGGCGGGGCAGCCACCCCTCGCTTCTCGTCCTCACCTCCTCTTGCAGCCCTTTCTCGCGCGCTCGCTCGGCTCTTTGGGTCTCGCCCCGCAGCCCCATTTACCACTCTCCCGCTTTGCCTCTTTCCTCGTCCGGCTTTCTTGGCTTAAATTAGAGGAGTGTCAGAGCGCAGACCGAAAGAACGTGCGAGACTCTGGACCTGGCCTTCCCATTGCATTACCTCTTCATTTACGAAAAAGTGGATTGTGTCAAAAATGACTTACTCTAGGGTGCGAACATATTTCCATTGATAAAGATGTCTATAACTATAACATTCGACGTAGAAATATACATTAGGTGGCTGTATCAGTAGCTCACTTCACAAAATTCACAGACAATACATGAACATTATTTTACAACACATTGCCAGGTGACATTAGACGGTGAAAATCGATTCACACATAGAAGTGCGAAGTAAAATCTTCTTTCTATGCAATTAGATACTGTACCGTTTTCTTTTTAACAATTAATTCATTAATTATCATTGGGACTGTGTATTTCTAAAAGACTAAATGAGCCTATAACAAGTATTGTTCCTCAGCTTCTGAGATAATGACCCCCATCTCGATTAGGTTTCTGTTGTATCCCTGATCCTTTGGACAAATGCTGAGTTAGCCCCTTGCTTTGCTTCTGGTCATAAATCTTTGACCCCGGTGAATAAGCTGATAAGTCGACATTTTGTTGAAAATGAATTATTTATACTCCTGAATTCTATGAAAGATTTTGTACATTTGTGAATAATCAGATAAGTTCAATTCTTTCTGGTTGATGATTAATAGACATGTGTGTTTACGAACATCACGTAAATTTCTTAAAATCAGAAACCCTAACAAGATAAGTCAAGTTGTCTGGTTATCCACGCTGCATTAATGATTTGAGGTCACTGATCAGAATCAAATAACTCGAGTTGTCTCATTTTTCACGGTAGAAGATTAGTTGAAATAATCACAGGAGAGAAATATGGTAATGTACTTCACGTAAAGTTTTTTGTTGAAGAGCTCATGATTAACTGAGAATATGCTTAACATGTCCAAATCTTGCTTGAATACAAGCGAGTGAGTTTATGTGTGTGGATGGTTTAACATTTTGATACAAAGGGGCCAACAGTGAGAAAACACAGTAATTTAGGAGGTGGGTGTATATTACGACCAACAGAAAGATTCCTGAGAGATCCCACTCTACGAATTGATTAGACCAGAATGCAAATGCAGATGATGACACCGGAAAATGCAGATCGTAGCACCAGAAAACGAAGATAACCGGTGCGACACTGCTGATCAGACACGTGGAGAGGACGTAGTTAAGAAAATACGCCATCAAAGGGTCAAAGTGTGTGGCTCTTTGAAACGCGGGGAGATAAGCAGCCACCAATCTTATTTAAAGGAAATTAACTTTATCTAAGAATATGGACTCGGATGGCTGCCATTGTGTTGACGCGAAAATACTTTGGTTGCTAAAGTTTTCGTGAACCAGTGGCGGCTTGTGCCTCATCAAACTGGACGTTGCAGCTCCACTAAATGACGGAAATGTAATTCCCAAAATTCAGAACACTGTAATAAACGTAAGCGATTCATGTAAATTAATTAAAACTACGTTGAATAAAAGTCTATGTTGAAACATTACTTTCATAATTTTAAGCGTAGTGCCCATACCAGTTATATTCACCCCGCCGTGCAGACTTACTCACAATGTAGTTCTGTCTTTGTTGTCCAATGGGCATTCGAGTTTTGTATAAGAAATGAACTGAGAATTGACGGTCATAGAATTCATGCGAAACAGAAAACAAGTTGGTTTCAAAAATACGGTGATTGCATTCTAGCACTTTGCGACAATAACTATTGTTTAGATACGTTTTTCACAAAATTATTTTATTTCCAAAGTTGCACTACCCTGGTATATATCGCAGTAATAAGAAAGTTTCTACAAACACTCGTATTCACAAGATGCACACATCGTTAGAATCAGAAAGAGTATTCCTTCCAGAAGGGTCAACTTTATAGAAAGGACTCATTAAATGTACATTTTGAACCAATGAACTTCACATGAAATAAAAATAAATTCTCCAAACATCATAAACAATGCATTCAATATCGTCCATAATTGACGGACCTTATGTTCTTTCAATAACATGAGAAATTAAAAAAAAATTAGTTGTAGCTAGTGTCAGACGAAAATAGAAAATTGGAATTCCCCTCGAACGTCGCGGCGCGCCTCGATAGAGCCCGATCCTCATCCATGGAAGAAGACTGGTTGGGGACTCAGGCACGAAAGGCCTTATGTTGAAACATAGGGACAAAGATGAAATGCAGAAAACCTACCAGTCAAAAAGCAAAGAGAGTATTAAAGTCAAGAATGAATTAAAGAGAGAATTTGATTTAACTTTTTTCCATTAATAGTTCCAGATTTTCATGACTTTTACAAAAAGGTACAGCAAATATTCAATGTATGGATACAGATTTAGCGGAAATTCTGATTAACAATCCTAGTGTTCAAAGTGAGTGCACTCCTATTTAAAATAATTTTTTTGATGTTCATTTGTGTGTTGTTCGTGGTTTATCAGTAAAAATTGTGATTCTTGTCAAACAATAATTAAAAGTTTCTCATGTTCATTTTTTTCTTATTTATGAAACTCTTCTTTCCATTATTATGCTTTAATTATTAATTATTGTTATCAAAATGCTGATAAAAACATTAAAATTAAAGGAACCGTGTCATACTTCATGTTCTGTTCTATGTTAAAAACGGGATAACTAAATTTATTTTCGAATTTTTGCGTGAATAACCGAATAACTCTAATTAAAAAGGTTAAAACGCTTAATTCTGCATACAAAAATATACTCAAAGAAAGAGCTGTAAAAACACTGTAGTTGTATATAGGTTTCGTTTGAATATCATTAATTCCTGATTTACAGCGTCAGATGTTTTTTGCTTTCCTGTAAAATTAGGTTTTAACTTATTCACCGGGGTGAAAGAAATATAGCTCCACTATTCGCACATTTCGTTGAGCTCTCCTTTGGTAGTTGTAGTAGAAGTAAAGCCGAAGTTAATAATGCTATTTAACAGTACTAAAAACAACCAATACGTTGTTGGTTTATCGATGCAAATAAGTGTTCTAAAACTCGGGAGTGAAAATTTCATGTTTTTCACAGTGTTAACATCGCTTTGTTGGCTTTTACTCATCATTCAGCTAGGTGTAGTAAACGGTTGAAGAAATTTTGCTGATTATACTTCTCCCTCACACAGATTCTGTTTTTTGACGAAATAAAGCAAATACTAAAATTACATTCCAATCAAATTGTTTTATTTGTTACGTTGTAGAAGAAAGACACGTCCTTACTACGTTGTGTTTGTGTTCTTATGAAATAATTTGTCTGCATATCTGCGGTCGTGAGCAGGGAAAAGTGTGCTTTTGTTAATACTGCAACCGCCGCGATTTGCGGTCAACGCTGCTCTTGGTTAATTGCGAGCCTTCAAATATGCGGGATCGATGACAGTCGGCAAAACGAGAGGCAAGCCCTTTCGGCGTCGCCCGCGCTCGCGACCCGCGCCTCCTGCCCAACTGCGCCATTCCGACTCGTTAATTCAGGTGTCACTTGTTTGCCGTAATAATTCTCGCTTGATGATTCCATTTGGCGCGCGAGCTGTCCACCCGCCTCGTCGTCTGTTTATCTGGCGGCGCTGTTGCCTTCGCCAGAGCTGATTATCTCCCGTTCGCTCGCGCGGAGTTTTCTGCTGGAATTTTATTCGAGGCGCGACGCGACGTCGCTTTTGTGCGCGCGCGTGATAGGTTTTGTGCGCGATGAAAAGTTGTAGCGCGTTGTCACACGGCGGGAGAATAGCGCTGATGCGTGGAGTGGGGGATTGAGGAAACGCCGGTTCTTGTGTTCGTCACTAGAGGTGGAGGTGTTTTCACCACGTGTTTCTTCGTTGACGAACGTCGATGCGTGAGGCCTTAATCTCGCTGTTTGTTGCGTTGCATCTTGTCTTTCTCCTCGTCTTCTTTTGATGGACTCTTCTTTCCTATTCGATCTGCTGTTCGTGTCTGACATTGTGCCGACGCACGACGTTATTCTTTTATCATCCTACGTGTACGATGCAAGTGATAGATAGGAACTCTGGTGGTTGAGGGAAAACTGCTTCACGCAAAGTACATACAGAGTTCTTGTCGTGGAAATATTCACATTTACAGGAAGTAACCAGTGAAAAATGACGGGACGAAATCAAGCTCTCATAAACAGTTCATTGTAGTGAATAGTATAACAGAATCTAATTCCTTGAATTCTAATTTATAAGTTTTTGCATGACAAAATTTCCTTTCTTTACGTAATAGGTCCTCAAACTCGGACACGCGGTCCTCTAGGTAACCACAAAGCGATTTGAAAAAGACCGTCAAGGAGCCACCAGGTGAAATTTTGGATGGAATACTTGTTTTTGTTGTCCATCTCCCACGAAAGAATCGAATTATGTTCCTCTGCTATTTGTTGTATTCTTTGGAAACGCTGCGTTCTCGGTGTCTATCATTGTATGAATCGAAAGGTAAACCACTGTGATCTCCAAATACAACGGCGTGTGTGTATCGAAGATTATGTTCACTGTGTTCTGAAAATCTTACATACGCGCCTGCAGCTCGCCCATTCCTCTGGCGCGAGAGCTGGGAGGTCGGTCTTCTCTCTTTACGGTACTTTTTCCCTGTCGGTCGTATTTTTACTGCATCCTTTCCTCATTTAATTTTTTTACAAAACAATTGTGCACTCTGTCATATCTTCTTGATGATAAATCTATATTTTTGCTTCAGTTAAATTTTAGCTTAATGCACTAATTCGTGGAACCTGACGGTGCCCAATTCGTGGAATTAGTCGAACCTGAGTGTGCCTATACAAATGAACTCCTGTAGCTTTTCCCTAATTTCGAAACTTGTAATACACAGCGCGCGGCCAGGGATCCTTCTGCCTCCACAGATCTCGAGTTCCGAAGCGTGGGATTGCCCGGGTTGCGCGCAGCGCCGACTTTCTGCACAAACGTCAAGAGCTGCAGCCGCCTCTTCTGTTCCCACTCACCTAAACTGCGAAACCGAATAGCGTGCCGCGAACACTAACAAAGTGCCAGATGTCGTTCCGATAACGCCACTTTTTATAGCGACTTGGTCGGTTTTTATTTACTGCTTATGGAGACGTTTTATCCGAGAAACCTTTGTGGCGGTAAATCTTGAAACCATAAGTAATTATATGCAAAAAGCGCACTCAAGTTTCTATTTCGTTTCATTTGCTCATATATATTACGATGCAAAATAAGCTCTGAATGTTGCACAATACGTTTGGTTAATGGCAGAACATAGGTTTTCATGATGTGGCACACCGGCCACTCGTAATTGGATTCTTGCACGAAGCAATTGGACATTTAAATCTCATTTAGGATGAGGAGGACAATGTTCGCAAGATTATAATATATTGACTGCTCGTATCTCCTTCAGTGAAATTTGTAGAATTCTATTTCACTCTTTTAAATTATTAACAATGATTAATGAAATACATTCTGCCTCCTGCTTCTTTTTAGTATTTTATTTCCGTTACACCTATTTGTCATTGGTAATTACCCAACATTTCTCAGTCATAAATATACCATGAGTTTGAGAAAAAAATGTTGAGAGTTCTTTATTGGTCTTCAACCCTGTCAATGCTTACAACGAAGGGCACTTACGTGTAGCAATTACGTCAACAGAATTGAATGGACGATCTATTCGGGATGGAGTCGCAATTTGAGCCTTCGGTCCGAATGCGAGGCCAGCAAGTTACTCTCGCAACTTCTCGGAGCTGGCTCGCTCGAACGGAGGAGCGTATGTGTAAATTTGGCGACCGAAGCGGCGTTGTATCGCCGCCGGAGGCCGTCAGTCAGCTGTCCATCGCGGAGCGGACACACGCGCTAGAGCGTCGTAAAGCCGGCTCGCCCCACGGCCGCCTGGGGAAGTCATTACCGCGCCTGCAACCTCCGGGCGACGACGCGAAGGCGGATCGAAGGCGGCGGGCGATGCGACGCGACGCTTCCGCACGCGGCGTGGGTGGGGGAGGGGATCTCAACACCCCTTACAATTAAATTTGTTCAATGAATTGGTCACCCCGTCCGGGATTCGAACCCGCGCATCCTGGTTTACGCCCAGTTGCTCTAACCACTAAGCCGGTAGCTTATATATATATATATATATATATATATATATATATATATATATACACACACACACACACACACACACACACACACACACACACACACACACACACACACCATACTGAACACGCTCGGAAATATGTTCTGCAAAAGTGAAGAACACCAAGTTATGACCTTGATACTGAGTACCGAATGTATTTTAATAAGTAAATTTGTTCAAAGAATTGTCACCCCAGCCGGGATTCGAAGCTGGGTTTCCTGGTTTAAGCCCAGTTGCTCTAACCACTATTCTTTTGCATCGAAAAATGTGGCAGGGTGGTGACAGTTTTATACTCTCTTTATGCTTCAAACTCTCTTATACAGGTCTGGACACGGTTGTTTTTCTAACGCTTTTGTACCGGTTTAGGTGGCTCAGGGCATCTGCTGATGTCACTGCAGTGCCTATTACTGAAAGACGCCAAGTTTCGAGTATGTATGGTGGTAGGATTAGCTACGTAGCTAGGTCTAATTCAGGATGCTGTGTGGAGGAGAGTTCTATCGGCCGTGATCGGTAGTTTTCCGTGTTTTTTCCGAACAGTAAGAGGCGGAGGCCGGAGTAGTACCCGAATAAACGGGCCACGGACCGCGTCTAATCTATCTTTCATCTTCCTTGTCTTGCACCACACATTACTTACCAATCATGTCATGAGCCCAGTCAGGAGCTTAGAGCTTGGCTCGTGGGGTGAGGCCGATGCAACATTCTCCAAACTCGTTTATCAGACTGAACACAGTGTTTTGTTAACGTTTGAAACCTAAACATAACAGATGAGACTGTTGGTAAAAGTAAAACAATGAAGAGACATCACGTTCTGTGATCTGGCACGCGTAATGCCATATTAGTTGGAAAGACCACAAGAATGTACGTGTTATTGTAGCGTCACTAGCTTTGGTTGAAATGGACATGCATAATACGAGAGAACGTTGCTTATTTAGTTTTAGTGATTGAGGAAAATGAAGTTTTAATAAATAGAATTTTGGATTCAATGTGAAATTATGCATATTACAATAATAATATACACAAGAGTCTTTTCTACTTTGAATAGTTAAATAAAACCTGCTGTGAATAAATAAATAAAACCGGCTCCGCACCGGCAACGGCTCCGGCATCGGTTCCGCACCGGCTCCGCACCAGCACCGGCTCCGGCATCGGTTCCGCACCGGCTCCGCACCAGCACCGGCTCCGGCACCGGCATCGGTTCCGCACAGACACCGGCTCCGGCATCGATTTCGCACCAGCTCCGCACCGGCACCGGCTCCGGCACCGGCATCGGCTCCGGCATCGGTTCCGCACCGGCTCCGGCATCGGCTCCGGCTGCGCACTGGCACGGGCTCCGGCATCGGTTCCGGCGCCGGCTCGGGCTCCGGCTGCGCCCACAGCCGCATCCGGCCCCAGCCGCAGCAGCCACGCGGCCGCCGTCCTCTTCTCCGAGCCGTTTAAAAGCGAGAGCGGCTCCTGATTTTGGCAGCGGCCCAGCGCGACTGCGGACCCTGGCGGCGGGTGGGGGCGTGTCCGCTCTATCGGGCGCGCCACCCGCGCTCTCCCACGGCCGTGCCATCGATCTGGCGCCCCGCCCCTCACACCTCGCGCCACTCCTGCGTGCGCGAGGCTGGCTGCGAAGGCGGATGCGCCGAGGGGAAGAAATGTGCGCGATTGGATTGTCTGCAACCTCTCTCCTGGGGTAGAAAAGGGGCGGTACACATTATGCCAGTTTCAGCATTCTCTTCGCACAGTGACGGATGCACGTACTTTGTGATGATACTTGGATACATCACAACTTGAACATGCGTGCATAATATGCTCCTCGCTCTATTAGTTTCCACTTTTATTCAGAATTTCCGGTAGTTGTTGCAAGCTGGAAAATCCAATGAGGTCTCGTTTTGCATATAAAGGTTTTTATGAACGCTTCCAATATGTATTGAATGTTCTCTGTTCTGTACAATTCAATTCAATGGTGTCTAGTTTTTCGGGATGAGGCGTAGGTCATCAGACCTGCTCGTCCTTCTGACCATGCAAATTTCTCTACTCTCTTTTCGTCATCTAGTGGCGAAACAAGATATCACTTATGCTCAGATTTACGATTTATCTCCAATCATTCTTTTAGGCTTGAGTGTTACATGTGGTATGTCTATAACATGGGACAGCCGCTTTACTTCTCCTGCGAAAGAGAAAAATCGTTGGCAATGCCAAAGGAAAATTCCACATTGTGTAGATCACTTCATTTGAAAGCATAGGATCAACAAATAATGGTTAGTGATCTTCGAATACAGAAGTACGTATTTTTTCTCTTTTTATTTCGAATTTAGCATTATTACAACAGTATTTCATTGCGAGACTAAGCAGGCTGCGCAAAAGTATTAAGGAAAAATTCACTAAACTATTAAAACTGTTAAAAGAGCATATGCTTTTCTAGCTCTATTGCCTTGCCCTTGTAGAAAAATCTTGTCTCCTTCCAAAAGCGAACGCCCTTGTACAAGACGGAGAAGAAAGTTAAAGAGTGGGTCAGCGATGCGAAGGCAATGCTGAGGGGTCCAGCTGCAGCGTGCGCTATCTCTCTCCGTCGCCTCTCCGGACGCATTAGCGCCGCCGCGCGCCCCTCCTTCTGCCCTCCCTTCCCCCTGGACCGCTCACTCCTCTGGGCAGTGTAAACTAACGACGCTGCGGCCGGCGTCCGCTCTCCCGTTACGTCGCGTCGCAGCGCCGCCCTGCCCCACCCACTCCACCACGCCCCACCTCGCCTCGCCGTCTCACCGTGCCGAGCCCCGCCCTGTCTCGCGCCGCCCCGCTCCACCCTTCCCCGTCCCGCCCTGCCCCGCCCCGCCCCGCCCCGCCCCG